>QTSX02004470.1:0-145533 GCA_014839935.2 Entomophthora muscae | reverse complement strand
CAAGAAGGTTTAATCCAGAAGAGTGTAGCCTAAATACAGGTGAAATGAGAATATAGGCCAATTTGACTTTAATAAACTTATATTTAACTGTTTGATTTTTAAACAGTGGTTCAATCCTTGGAACTATAGCAAAGAGGCTTACCTGTATAGCCTATCCAACTCTGGAATGTGTGGATTAAAGTTGGAAGGGGAGAAACAGATTTGTTGATAATAGGATTGAAATACATATTTCTTTACTATACTTACATATGATTGGATGCTAAAATTAATGTTGAGGATTGACTTGATTGAGATAAGAGAGCTTGGTTGATTCAAAGAGTTCCAATTCAGCTTAGATGTATGAATGCTAGTTTAAGTAATAGATAGCTGGCTTGCATGTTTCAATTTTATTTATTTTGAAGTGAAGTAATATAGTGTTTCACTCAGATGTAATGCCTGATCCAAGTGGCCACAGATTGTTTCAGAGTTAACCTTGATTGCTGATGCATCATTCCAATAAGGACACCAGTGGAGTAAACCAAAAATAATAATATTAAGACTCAATACAGTGATTCTTATAATATTTCTTGTATCTAGATAAATAACCAGATAACTACAATTAAAACGGTACTAAACATGATAGCTCTAGATGCAAATGTTGCAACTGAACTAATAATAGTTCAGTATTTAGATTATTGAAGACAACAGTCTAATAGAAAGGATAAAAATAGGAATACAATTGTTATAAAAGTAACACTTTTGAACCCTTGGGCAGGATTTGAACTTGCTTGCAATTGCCAGGCGGGGGCAGGTGGCATTGATATGCCTGCACCTGGATTTGCTTCAAAAAGTGAATATTCAGGTTTGGGAATCATTCACACCCTGCCTGCAGCTGTGGGACTTCAAAGGCTATTCACAATCCTTGGGAGTTTGACTGGACCTGGGCAGGCTAATTTTAGCTGCCCAGATCCTCCAGTTCAAGCTCACCCTCCATTTAGTAATTTGGGGTTCCCAATTGGGAACCCCTTTTTTAATCAAGTTGTTCAGTCTCAGAAATGCCTGTCAAGCCAGTCCAAAAATGGTAATCAAATTGAAAATGACTTCATGAAACCTGCATCCAACCCTGGAAGGACCAATGGCTATCCAAGCAAAGATAGGCCACTGGCAGGCAAAATAGCTGTCTCTGAAAACCTTAAAAATAACAACAAATTGGCCAACCAGACAAAAGAATTCCAGATGCCCAAACATGCTACCCAGATAGTCCAGGAAGAATGCACAGAGGCACCTAAAGGTGAGTAACTATATAAGCCAAGAGTCCCAGTAAGGATCTGTATTACCGTTTTCACCCAATAAAAGTTTTTATAAACCTTTGGTTTGCCAATCTACTTTCATGCACATTTCTTATACTCTTCCACTTGGAATTGCTATGAAACCCAAACTCACCCGCAGGAGTTAAACATCAAGCCCTATCTGGAGACCCAGAAGGGCTTGATTACTACTGCCCCCTGACACTCTGTTTGGTCCTGTACATTTCACAGAGTACCCCTAACCCCAATCAAAAACCCTGGACTTTGGAAGATCTTCAGTGGTATACCTGCCCAGACTCTCCCAAAGACCCCTACCAAATTGTCTGTGCCAGGAAGGGAAATATGATATACCCTCTGATATTCAACAGGAAGTACAACAATCCCTCTGCCTACCTGGTCCCAATGGATCCACTCCTGACACCCAAACTGACCATCTTAACCCCACCCACTTCTGATGCCACTGGTCAGAGTAGTCAATTCCTGGGAGTACTATACCTGGCACTCACTGGACTGACTGACTCTGCCCTGCCACCAGCTGGACCATGGGCCATGGCTGGGAAGGCCCTTTTCTTTCTGGTAAAGTTAGGTCATATCATCTGATGGTCCATGCCTGTACCTACCTCTGCTCTCCCTCACCTGAAGGGTCAGCATGGTACAATTGGTATCCTGACAAAGATGCTGTTTATTGGAGAATAAGATAATTGATATACTATATCAGGGAGCTACAAGCCCACCAGGAGGTGGCACTGTGCCGGGTTCAGTATAAGGTTTTGAGCCAGGGATATCTTAAGCAAGGGATCAGCATGTCAAATTAGAATCATCCTATTCAGGAGATAATGCCGTAATTTGACATTGCCCAAAGGAGCCTCTATACTGCTAGACATTGTGATGGTTCACATGGAAGCGGTTTTGCAGGTGAGGGTTGATTTGGCTTCAAATAAAGACGCTATGCTGAAGATTGACAGTGTGTTGTTGGTTTGGTACAGGTAGAGACCTAGTAGGGAACAATGGCTTATAGGGAAGGTAAGTTCTAGCTAGTAGTGAAAAAACTACTAGAGGCAAATGTTTTCTCCACCTGGCAGAAGATATTGGCTGCTATGGGCTAGAGGTCCTCATCTAGCAGGGAACTGTGGCAGCTAGGGGTGAGGAATGAGATAGCTCAGCAGGGAACTTTAACTGCTTGGGATGTGGAGTGATCTGGCCTAATAGATAGTGTATGCTGCTCAGGATGGAGAATGTTTAGACCCTGGCAAGCAACATGGGCTGCCAGGGTAGAAGTGTATGCCAGCATGGTAGGTAAATTTACTACCAGGGCTGTAAGTTTTGGTCCCCTGGCAGGTAGCGCAGGCTGCCAGGGAGGGGAGGAGGTCAGAGGGCTCTGTGTACCCTGATACACCTACATGAGGTCTGTGAGCAAGCATCCTACCTAACGGACTGGTAGGGTGTCCTTGTTTATGTCCATATAGAAGCTTCAGAAAGATCCCAGAGTAAGCATTGAAGGGCATAGATTTGCTCAGAGGTGTCACCAAGGCGGTTTCTTGGGGAAGCAGCCGCAGAACTTGGTGTGATCAGGCCTCTGGGAAGTAAAGCTGATTACTTTGCGACTGAAAGCCCAGATTTAATCACCTGGGTGAGTAAAAACAACACATAGACGTTGACCTATGGTTGGATGGCCTAAGTGGATTACCACTTGCAAGGGCCCAGTCAAATACCAGTTTAATGTAGACTCATTCCTGGGTCTACAGGTTCTGGTAACAGGGACTGAGATAAAGAACCAAGGTGGTTCATAGTATTGGATCAGCAGAGAAGACTAGTAAGAAGGACTTTATGATCATAGTGAAAACTAGTTGAGAAACTGTTGGTTCATGTTTAATTTTGGAACCAAGATGGGCATATTGAGGATGAGCTGAAGGATTAAAAGATCAGGATGCAGGAGTAGCTGCAGGTCTGATGAAGGAAATGAGCTGTATGGAGGCTGAAATAGGCTGTTTGTTGAGTAAGATGAACTGATTGCTAGCCAGGCTGAAGAGCTGGAAGATGTGGTTAAAGAACTGGCAGAAGGACCAGAAAATGATAGTGTAGGACTAGCTATGGAGCAAGAAGATGACTTAGAAGGAATATCCAGACTGGATTCAGAAGCTAGAATGCTGGCTTTGGTTTCTTAGGAGAGGAAAAATTAAGAAAAGAAGCAGTTAAATAAGGATTTAATACTGCCAATATTATAATATGAAAAGAGAATTAATTATTATATTATGATAAAAGAAAAAGAAAGAGAAAAATAAATAACTTTCAGTGTCTTAAACTGTATTTTATTTAGAGTTGATTGAGTGGAAAGAACCAAGAAAGAGGCTGGAAACAGAACAGAGAAACTGTAAGGGCAAATAAGCAAATTTTGCCAAGAACAACTAGGAGAGGCAAAAGGCAAGCAACAGGCAAGTTCAAAGTTGTGAAACATTGAAGAAAATGCAGGGAAAATTGGAGAAACATTTTAAGATTGAGGGTTCAAAAATTCCCCTATGTAAAACATAGGCAAAAGCGCTTGAGATTTGCTGGAGAAACGTGACGGGAATCACAGCAAACCTGTTTGAAACGCAGAGCAGTTGTTTTTCCTGAGCAAAACAGCGCCAGGTTCAAACCATGGTCAAGATCAGGTCATTCAGGTAAAAAAATTGGCAAAACCATTGAATCCAATTGTCTGATTGGCTGCAGTTCAAAGCCTGTTTGATCAGTGTTTTGGTGGCTTCAACTGAAGATTTAAAGCCTAAAAAATGAGGTGCAGAAGAAGAAAATTCAGGACTTTTATTGGCTGAAGTAAGTTAAAAAATTTAATATATTGTAGAGGAAAAAAACAGGATGGTTTAAGCTTTGGAAGAAAAGAGTTCGGAGAAGGAATTTGGACTCTGAAAATGAGCTATAAAAGGGGAAGCTATCTGAGGCTTCTCAAAGACTGGATCAAGTGGATTACAAAGGCCACAAGGACTACAGAAGGAGCTGAAGACCAAGCTAAAGGTGCAGAAGCCCAAGGTGAAGAAACCAGAGCTAAGGATAAGGAACCAGGGCTGGAGCATAACAAAGGATCCCAAGACCAAAGTGTAGGAGCCCAAGACAAAGGTGCAGGAGCCCAAGATCAAGTACAAGGAGTCCAATAGATTGTTAGAGGACTCCAAGGTTTGGCAAACCCATATTGTTTCCCTTACTCAGGCATTGTATCAGAAGGTTTCTAAGTGGATCTTTCTTTTGACTGTGAATAAAAGCCTATTACAACCCCTGCCCAAATTTTCCAGTGATCAAAATACAAGTCCTATGAGTGAGCTACCCCATATCTTTTACCCTAGTCAAGGGGAAGAGGATACCTATTGTCAAAGTTGCAGGAGATTTGCCACTAGTAAGTCTTCCCAGGAGGGGTGGGAAAGATTAACTAGGCATCTTGAGATGATGGATAAGGGAAGGGAGTTTATAAGAAATGAGTTTACTAGGTTGTTACAGGACTGGTACAGGCCCACAGAGGAGTTAGCTCTCACTGAAGTACAGGTGCATGGTGGGGATGCCCGCTTAGTAATTGGAAAAGTGCTGGAAGAGTTTGCAGTTATGAAGGCTAGGTACAAACTTCTAGTAAACCACTCACCACTGCTGGGGAATGACAACTCTTCCGAGCCGGTCCCTGGCTATGACCCAAGACACACTTTGGGGACTGGTGGACAGGAACCCCACAGACATGCTATGGGGTGTCTCTTCCAACACCCCCTGTGTATTGTGAGGTATGTTAGCTGGCAGGGGGGTGATCTCAGCTGCAACACTAAGATATAGAGTGAAGTGCTGTAGTTGGGCTCACATTGTAATCAAACGCCTGGACTCAATTTGATCTATTAAATTCACTTGCAATACACACTAGGTGGTTCTCTGTCCAAGGCCAGATATAAAGTTGGACTTGATAAATCAATACAATGTGTTTGTTGTATTTTTAGGCTGAGACCGCTTATCATCTGTTTGATTGGATTTCTTATTTAAAAGGGCTTCCTTGAAATTCAATTCTACTTTTAACTATTTAAAATAAAATGGCATATTTCAAGGGTAAATGAATAACAAAAAGTAATAAAAATCTAAATTATTAAAGTATCAATATCAAGTTTAGTAAAGCTATATAAAATGATTTTAAATTTGATAGTTACATTTTGAAGCCTCTCAAGCTGTAAGGCTGATCTGCAGCTTTAAATAAACTATTAAACATTAATATTGGCTTATTATTCACAGAGATATGCTAATTTTAGTTTTTTTTGTGTATTAAGGATGAATCTATATATATCATATTGGGCAACTGTGATAAAATCAACTACCAGATATTTAAATTCATCAGTGTTTTTTTCTTAGACAATTAAACAATTTTTTATCAGTAATTCAGGGATGTGAGACCCAAAATTAAAATTAAAAACACTGGATGTGAGAGGGGGAGCTAAAATAACTAAGCTTGGCTCCCATCCTGGGAGAGATACCCACCAAGATGCCATCCAGTGCAAGACTGGGACAACCGCTTGAACAGGGGTCCAGAAGGACAATGTAGGGGACAGCTGTCAGGGATATTCCTGACATAAACCAGATTTTGAATGAGGAAAAATGCTGGAAACAAGTAAAGGAATGTCCAAGCAAAGGGGAAAAATTTGATAAGGAATTTCCCCCACTATTGGGGGAAAAGAAAAATCAATTTTTGGAAAAAACAGATTTTGGTGAAAACTAGAATATTTTATCATCTGGGCAGGCGCCTGCCGCTGCCGCGCAGACGCCCGCCCCCCCTCTGCCAGCCTCCCCGCACCCAGCCTGCCACCTGCAAGCCCCCCGCCAGCCACCCGCCTGCCCAGGCTGGCACCAGCAGGGCCGCTGCCAATTGCCTGCCAGCCCCCAGGCCCCAGCTGACTGCCAGTTGCCCACCCAGGCCCACTCCCCAGCCAATCAGAATCAACCATGCCAGCCAGCCAATCAGAAAAGTCCCTTATAACAAGGGAAAATTTTGAGAATAATTCCTGTCTTAAGGAAGAAGGACAAATTCCAAGTTCAAAAACCAATCCCAATTCTGAAGGTTTAGAAGAAAGGCAAAATCTGGTTTCAAAAGTTAAAAATAACATAACCCACAGCCAATGGAATCTGGTGGACCACAACACTCACCTAAGCCTAGACTTCAGCCAAACTGAACTTCCCAAACCAAAAATAGATTTGGTTAGTCCCAAGACTTGTAGCCACCACCTGACCACCTACCCAGAGGAAATTATTGGTCCCAAGCATAATTGTCTAAAACCTCAACAGATTGCCCAGGAACAAGGGTTTGGCCATCCTTTCAAACACCAATTCCCAATCCCCTTAACCAAACTTCTGGGGTCTCCAGTCCCCTGCTTTTACTCCCACTTGCAAAATTTTGCAAGTGGGGGAACACTATAAATAAAGGATCTCCTCTCAGTAATAGCTTGTGCTATTATTGAGATTAATACCCTCAAAGAAAGTGAAATTCAACTTACCTCTAATAAGTTAAAACTACCAATCAGCCCTTGCCAACCCTCCAATCCAAGGAAGATGAACCACCTCATTTTCACAGCTGTGCTCACAGCTTGCCTTGGGATTGGAGGCTACCAACCAGATCCAGGGTTCTTTGGGCCATCTCCTGATGGATTAGGTCATGACCCCTACTATGACCCTGGTCAACTGAACTCATCTCAAACTGGACCCTGGCCTCCTTTGGTGTCTCCACATTCAACACTCTCTATTGCAATGTACACGTCCATGTACTGCATCTTAACCTACTTTGCTGGGAGTTTTGGGAGATACAACGTACATGCAAAGGTCTTCTGCTGGCTAATGACTGTGTATCCCATTGTTACCGCCTTGACTGGGTTTCAGTTCACCAACCTGCTGCCCTACATCCTGCAAGTGGTACCTACCATAACTGGGTATTACAACAGCAGAGAAAAATATGTGTTCAATCCCATCAAACCCAATCCTGTGAACAACCAGGGAGTACGTTTGAGAGTGTACACTGGGGACTCAGAGAAGTCCTGTGGGACAGATAATTCTTCTTCCTTGGGGTGGCAAAAAAAAGGGAAAACTCTCATCAGAATGGCTGTTAGGAACAATATTGGGGGAGTGTAAGTCAATATTGTTGCAAGTTAGGCTTTTGACAAAGATCTCCTCAATAGAGAGGAAGTCATTGACCTTGCTGGGAAGGCCATCAAACAAGTACAGGAGTTGGTCTAGATCCCCTCTCACAAGGTGAAAAGAGGAAGAGAGGTAGGTCCAGATATTGGGGGAGGTGGGCCAGATGAGGACAAGAGCAGGCGCCAGAGTAAAAGTAAGAAACTTGAAAGCCAGGATCAGCATTTTGTGAATCTCCTGGAAATTTGAGGATCTCTAGTGCAACAGAAAGTCAGAGAAAAGAAGAAAATTGGACTTCCTGGGTTGTCACAATGAAAATATGGAGCCCAAGAAGCTTCCAAAGCTGTAATTGAGCACCAGAGACCAGGAGGGATACTTTAATATTAAGTTATAGTGAACCAGGTCCAGGGGCAAGCAAAAACAGGTAAAAATCGAATTTATAATGAATTTTTATATATGTTTTAAGTAGACAACCCGCTTTAAACTCAAATTCAAAAAAAAGTAATATGTAAAGACTAGGTTTAACGCTAACATTAAACTTAGGGGGCTCCAAAAGCGGCAACAAACCAAAGAAATTAAAGTGTAGGTAAGGAGAGGACAAAGCTTTACTAATAATTTTCAGAATAAAGAACTTCAATAAGAGCCCAACCAATCCAAAATTTTATGAAAGATTTAAACTTTTAATTGATAAGAATAGACAATCAGGGACCCAGAATGGACCTGCTTGCTTTTTTAAGACACCAATTTCAGGCAAAAAAAGCTAAAAGGAGCAGGGAAGCCTCCTGTTTGGCTAGGGGATAAAATTTGCTATCCATGGGAATGAGGGCTGGAGGGATCTGGATTAATTTATGAACCTCTACCTGATTGGCTGGAGGCCATGGAATGCTTTTGGGGGAGTTGGCATCAGAAAACTTTAAATTTAGAGATAATGATGTGGCAGGTTTTGATTGGTTCTTGTGCATTTTCTTAAAGAATAGACACACCAGGCCAATAGATAATCCAAATCAAATAGTGTTTCTTCTATCAATGGGCAGACAGGATGCAACTGGGTTGGAAAGGTTTGGGAGCGGTACACAAGAACAAATATTTCATCAACTGTATGAGCCAAATCCTCCAAAGAACTTAAGGGCTTGGCCAGGGTTTGAGGGGATTTCTTGGTCCAGTGTGGGAATTTATATTGAAACAAGGTCAAAAGAGGGAGGAAATTTACACTGGAAGTCAACTCCATTTAATAATTCCATTACTTTAAATTCATAACCTAATGTTAGAAATACAAGATTGTCAAATTCTTGGTCCAAATTTCAAATCACATTTACGGGCAACTCAGCTGAATGAAAACTAAAATATATAATAAAATAAAATTTTAATTCAAAACAATTTTATTTATCTAAGTTTGCGAATTTTGAATCCCTTGTGTTGTAAAATAAGCATCCTGCATGCTGGTTTCTACAAATAGCTAGTCTAATACTTCTTTTTCTTAGTACTATACCTGTTGTGGTATAGTGACAGCCTGTATAAGAACAGAAGAATATAAGAAGATAATAAGACAGAAATGGTGCTTTATTTGATAGGTTCTAAGGTTATATAATGGGAGCATGAAATTGTTTTCCAAGGGAAGAGGAACCAAGATAAGGACTTATCATATAAAGGCAGTGGAGAAGTGGCATTGTAAAGTGCCTGGGTGTGAAAACAACTGGTTTCATGCGCCTTACCAAATGAAGGAAAGTGGCTCTTAAATGCTAGAATTCTATTATTAGCCGTGAAGCAAAGGCTGGGCTCTATGTGTAATTAACCCTTGACTCAAATATTGTTTTTAAACGCAATTAAAAAGGTTTACAGGCATAAAATAAAAAGCACTTCAAAACAAGTGAGTGATTAGGCAATTTTTTATTGTACTTAACATATACAGACTATATTTTGTCTGATCCATTTTGTAATGTGACCCTTTGTGTAGATAACTCAACTAACTAAAGACAAAGCACAGCAAAAAATGTGGGATACATAAATTAGAAATGCAGGATTCTGTTGTGACCAAGTTTACTCCCCTGCCTGCTAACATATCTCATGATACACAGGGGGCACTTGGTGTGTTGCCCCATGACATGATTAAAAATATGAACCAGTCTGAGCACAATGTCAAATTGTGGGCACTATCTTTTGATTAGCAGTGTTGCCAATTTGACACACTGATCCCTTGCTCAAGTTATTCCCAACCCAAACCTTATGTTGAACCTGCCACTGTGCCACCCCCTGGTGGACTTGTGGCTTCTTGATATAGTATATTAATAACGCTACTTTCCATTAAAATTACATCTTATTCCTATTCTTGTCCTTTCTATTGGACTGTTGTCTTCCCCAATCTAAATACTGAACTATTATTGATTCAGTTGCAACAAATTGGCTACACACTTTTTGATTGCATCAATGTTCACAGGCTGCAGGAGCTTAGGCTGCTGTTTGGCCTTTGGTATTTTGGCAATTTGGCCAGTTTCACCATGTGTGGTGTTGAGTTAGTTAGCATATATGGCTGTGACATCAAATCAGGATGTAATATCCCAAACTGAAATTCCTTTTTTAGGCAATTGAGGAGAGCTTCAAATCACTATCTGAAAACTGACACCTGCTTTTGGTGGGTACCACAGCATCCAAGATATCAGGATCAACACATGGAATGAGGACCTTTGTATGAGAAGGTGGGATCACTCTTGCTTGTGGTGGAGCTGTCAATTGTTAAATACACCACAGATGCAGATGGCTCTTCAGTGGTGGCCAACAGCTCATAAAAAGTATCAAAAACATAGGACAGGAACTGGAAACTCTGGAATCCAGAGTGTGGTGCCATGTTACAATTGAGTACACAGTGGAAGTGTATGTAACCTCATTGCTCTCAACAATTTTGGTATGAGAGACTTTGATGGCTGGCCTTGATAGTGGCTTCTGTCTAGGATTTAAGCTGTTGCTCCTGGCTTATGATGCAAGAGTTGGTTGGCTGGTGCTGGCACTGACACATTGGGAGGCATGTTTATTGGTCTCAATGTGCTCAATTTGTGCTCTAGGTCTATTCCTGGACCCTCTGGGGCCCACTTGTGGAAAGGCTGCCCCGCGGCCTGTTACAGGAGCTGGTTGGGTATGAGATAGTATGTCCATAAAAATAAAATAAAAAATATATATATTTACATTAAATATGTGTTTAATTTAGATTTTTAGATTTTTTTGGGTTATTGTTTTCTCTTTATTTAGCCTTGGATAGCAACAGAATTTCCATATTGGTGATTTGAAGCATATAATATTTTACTAGGGCCTATTTTAGACAATTTTACATCCCAATTGATTTTCATGTCTAAACATGGATATCAAAATTAATTTTTTTGTTCAATTTTAGTCATAATGAAGCTTATTAATACAAGTCAGTGTTTCCTAGTGTACTTAACGTGGATTCAAAGTTGATTCCAGTTCCTGAAATTATTATTTGATTTTAATAGTGGCATTCAAAAGTGATTTGAAATTTGGTTTGTAGATTTGACAATCCTGCAATTTCAAAAAACATAATAGACTTAACAAAATGGTTGATGGACTTGAACACTTCAAATATGATTCCAGTTGATTCATTTTTTCCACTTGGAACATGCAGTTTAGCTTGAAATTTGAAAAGTGACTATGAGTTCCCGCATTTTCAAATATTCAAATAAATACTCAAAGAATTCAATTTAATTAAAAAAGGCCATCTTGCAAAAGTGATTTGAAATTTGGACCAAGGATTTGACAATCCTGCATTTCTACCATTAGGTTCTGAATTTACAGTAAAGAAGTTGCCTAAGAGAAACTCTTCTCTTTAGAACCCAATAAACTACTGCTTACTCCTCATTATAACAATGATAGAACCAGGATCAGGAAGCAGGTCATTGGTGTGAACCTGGGGAAATCTATCAACTAAAGGAACAGTGTGATATGAGGATCACACACATGCAGTTAACCCATAACACATAAACTTGTTCTTATACTGAAAGGGCCATTTAAGATAACTGGGATATATCAGAGCTATATTCACAGATTGAAGGAGACTGCAATTAATATTGGTAAGTTTTATCTTGGCCAAGGGTGCCTTTGCCATAAAGTTCTCACCTAAGGATGCTGTTTAATAGTGTTATCATATGCACTACATGCTCTAATACTCATTGAATATGGCTCAGAGAGACAGAGAGTAAGTAAAAAGTGCTTCAACCAGGTATATGGCTATGCTGGGAGTTTTATCTTACAACAGATAGGGGCTAATAGAGCCATCCTGTGATAGATCTTATCCAAATTCTAGCTAGAAATCCATGATCAATGTTGATATTGATAACACTTACCAATAGAAATATTGTACTTTTAGCTTCAGTTTAACAATAGTATAATACCACCAACCCAGAACATCTCTGGTCCTTTCTCTACTAATAGCTATATGATCATATTTATTGATATAGGTTTCAACACGCATAAATGATCCCCTATCCAACTTGAATTCTTTATCACAGGCAGAGTAGAGACTGGTGCCAAAATTGATACAATTTTTTGTGACTTTAGGAGCAGGTCATACTTGAAACTGCCATAATTTTGGACCTGCTCTTAAAGCCAAAAAAACAGATCTGCATGGACTGTGGTGTGGCTAAGTGCAAACCTATCTTGTTTTATGTTGTGTCCAATGATAAGTATACAAACTATCTCTTTCAATTAAAATAGATATTGATGAAGAGCGACTTGTAGAGAAGCTTCAAATATGGAATTAAGAAGAAGAGAAGTATACTTTATTGGATAATACTTTTGACTTATATAGCTTGCGCTGTGGCAGGGATCTAAGTTGGATCAAAGATAAGGATGGTCATGTGCGGAATGGGTTCAAGTCTCTGGATACTTGGACAAGTCATGTGATATTGGTTTGTTGCCTTTCTTGGTATGTAGAACAGCATATTAAATTGGCACTAAACCAGGCAATGACTGGATGCTAAGTGTGTTGACGGTAGCCAGAACACATGTACATCCAGCTCCTCAACACACACCCCCTTACGGGGTTACTCTGGTACATCAGGAGGGGGCTTTTTCTTGATGGCTGCTGTATGATGTTCCTGGAGTTGTTTGCTAGTGGGTACTAGCTGCTTCAAGTGTTCCCCTTTTCTGAGGCAAAGGAAGGATCTGTGGTATTTCTTGATGACAGGATCTTTGGCATCTTGGAACTTAACTAGATAGGTGTTTCTGTCTGTTCGGTATCTGATGACTCTTTCTGGTCATCTGTGTACTGAATCCAACTTCTTCCTGTTCCCAGCTAGGACCCAGAAAAGGGAGTAGATTGGAAGTGGTTCCTCTGCGGAGGTTAACTTTTATGCTTTGAGCCATTTGGTTTCTGCTATTTTAGCTTTGAGGCGTATGTGTTGTAGAGCTGATGCTTGTTATACTGTGGGAGGTTTCCCTAGGGGGATCTTCACATATGGTTGGTTGTTGCAGGTGACTATTTCTGGCTTGTACCTGTATGTTAGCTCAAACAGTGAGTAGCCTGTCCCTTGGTTGGTGTGTACCCACAATACTAATAATGTATGTTTCACATATAGTGGCCATGTGTCTTTGGCTTTACCATCCATTATTTTCTCTAGGGTCCTGATAAGGCTGCTGTTAGGCATTTAACTCTGCTGTTAGCCTGTGGTCTGTAGGGCGAGGGTGTAGAGTGTTTAATGTTTTTGTACTTTAAACTGTTGTTTACTACGTGACCTGATAGCTCTGTGACTCCATCAGTTATGTTGTAGTCTTGAGTGCCATAGTTGGCCATGATTGCTTTAATAATGAATTGTTTTGGTTTCTGCTTTATGGTCCTTTGTTGCCCAGCAGATGGGCCAGTGTGTGGCTAAGTCAATAGCTAAAATTAAGAAACATTGGTTTGTTTTTGTTTCTGGGAAGGGGCCCACTATGTCTAGCCCCCAAACCTTGAATGGTTCAGGGTCTGGTACTGGGTTGACCGTTGGCTGGGGAGCCTTTGTGCTGGTGTATTTCTTGCACACTGTGCACTTTTTCAGAACATCAATTATATCCTGTTTGAGGTTGGGCCACCATACTATCTCTTTTAATATGAGGTATAGATTGTTAGCCTTTGTGTGTCCTAGTAGGCGGTGATTTCTTAATATGGTGTCAACTCTTTGTGTGATTGGGATGTAAGGGACATGTTTGCTGTTAATGATTTGGTATACAGTGCCATTTGATACATGGAAATACTTTTTGTTCCTTATTAATGTATAATGGGTCAGTTGGTGTGTTGAGGGGTCTTTCCCTTTGTTTTTATATTCAGTGTTGTATAGGTTTGGCCATTCAGGGTCCAGTTGGTCAGGATGATCCTCTCTAGGCTGACATAGTCTAGAGAGAGCATCAGCTGTGACCAGCTCTTCCCCCTTTTTTACTGAATGTCTAAATTGAGCTGTTCCAGCAGGGACATCCATTTGGCTTATTGCCTTGATAGTGCGTTCTGAGCTTTGAAATAGATTAAGGATTTATGATCAGTTAGTACTCAAACTCTCAAATGTCCTTCTTGATTTCATCTCCATTTCTTACATGCATGGTATATTGCTAGCAATTCTTTGCCAGATATAGGACACCTCTGCTCAGTGTTGGTTAGTTTTCTACTTTTGTAACATACTGGCAGGAAGTCTTGCTGCCCTGACTGGTAGATGTGCAGGACTGCGCCAATAGCAGTGTCACTGGCATCTGACTCAAGCGTGTAGCACCCATTGTTATTAGGATATTGTAAGATTGGCGCTTCAATAAGAGATTGTTTTAATAGTTTAATATTCTTATCACATTCTGGTGTCTAGATGAATTTCTTTTTGGCATTACTATTGGTTAAGTCATTGTTTGGTGCAATGAGCTTTCTGCAGTCTTTGATATATTTCCTTAGGTAAGCTACCATTCCAAGAAAGCATCTAACTTGTTTGACAGAGGTGGGGCGTTGCATGTTCTTTATGGGTTTTATTTTGTCTGGATCTGCTTTGATGCCACTGTCAGAGACAATGTGGCCCAAGAACAGGAGTTCATTTTCCATAACTTGGCACTTACTTGGTTTTGCATAAATTTTGTGCTTTGCAAGTCAATTGAGTGTCTTGCAGACATGCATGAGGTGTTTCTCTTTGGTTTTTGAGAATATGATCATATTTTCAAGGTAGCATACTGTATTTAAGAGACCATTTAGTGCTTGGTTCATCATAGTGACAAACGTTGCAAGAGCGTTGGTCATCCCAAAGTTCATTTAATTGAGTTGCCCAGACATTTCTGACTGGTACAATGAGCCCATAGGGTTAAAAAGGAATTATCACAGTCTCATATACAATGTAAAAAAAGAAGAAGGTGACAAGGAAACCTGCAAAGCAGGGGGAAAACCTTGGGTGAGAGGGAAGATTGTGAAGGGGAAGCATACTTTGAGCTATATATCCCATTTTGGGGTACTATAACTTTCAGGAATTTTGGGATATTGGATGCCGGCAGGCCCAGATTAAATTGTTATTGATACCAGAAAAACTGGGCCAGACAAAATTTAAGCCTTTGGCCCGCGTTTTTTGGTTGATTGATTCCAAAACAGTGAGTCAAAACTGGACAAAAAGTCCAATAGAAATGTGCTGATCCGGAATAATCTGTGCAGAAATTCCCTTGGGCCGGCTGCCTGTGTTTTTTTGTTGAACAGCCTGATACACGTTTTGTGGGTTAAATCTGTGTGAGGCTATGGTTTTAGGGACAATGCCTAGGGTTAGCACCCCAGAAGAATAGGATGTAATCTCTAGGGTCTGGTGTGGCGTGGAGTGGTAGATCAAAAGACTAATAGCTGATATAAATTAATCCAGGCTATTAGCCCTTGGGCCATCTGCCCATATTTTTTTGTTGGAGGGTCTGTGTCTGTTACAGGATGATCTATTATGTTTGTGGCTGAGTTAGGGTGCAGAATTTCTAGGCTGTGCCCTCAGTGCAACTGGTAGATCACACATGAGTACCAATCTGCTGAGAGTGTAGCTTTCACATTTTTGTGTTAACCGCTGGGCCACGTTTTTTTAAATTGCTGGCCTGCCTTGGATTGTGTGGCGCTTTGTGAGAAATGTATAAAGGGTCTGAAGGTGGAATGTGTTGTTCAATGGGAGCAAATAAGGTGCAATTTTGCGGTCCGCATTAAACCAAAAAAATGTGGTCCTTTGGTCTGGATTTTTTTGTTACCAATTTACTTCCATGCTTAACTGCTGCTATGATGAACTCCTTTGATCCAGATGCAGCTTCTTATGGTCCAATTAAATCTGGGAGAGTCAAGGCCATAAATTGGCCTTGCTTAAAGCAGTCATTAGCACATCTGGGCCAATTATTACTGCTTTGAGGTTGCAGGAAACCCCTATTCATGCCTGGGACTAGGGCCAGAAGTCCTGCAGTGGAGTTTGTCCCATTGGTGGGTTCCATCAGCCACTATACATTAGTGATCCCACCAGAGGTAGGGCCACTGCTATCATTAGCTGCTGCATCTTTGGCTTTTTTGGGTGCCCTGGACTGTTTGTGATCCCCTGCAGTGTAAGGGGATGGCTTAGTTACTGCTGCAAGTTTGGTTTGGACCTTGTGTCTTGGTCTTTCATTATCCTGTGCAGAAGGTGCCTGCTCTTGATTGGGTGTATCCTGGGTTTGGGCCTGCAGAAAATTCTCTTGGGCCACTGCATTGTGGTGAATATCCAAATAAACTTGGCCCAGATTAATCATTAATTCCTGGGTTTGTGCCTGCTGCACATTCTCTTGGGCCACCGCATTGTGGTGTCTTTCCAATAAAACGCAGGCCAGGTTGGCCATTAGTTCCTGCACCTCCAGTTCTGTATTTTATATTAGTTCATCAACCACATTATCATAAACTGCCTGGGTCTCATGTGCAGGCATTAGCATGGGTTGAGGTGCCTCTTCTTGGGCACATTCTGTCTCCTTGATTGGTTGAGGCTGAGACCAATTTTGAGCCTTTGCATGAGCCTTTTTCTGGCAGGATGTGATTAGTTTTACAACTGCATACTCAGCCATAGTACCCCAGGACAAGGCTACAAGAGCATTGGATTGGGAGACAGTTGGTTCACTATTCTGGTGCTCCTTGGGGGTATCTTGTTCCGTGGTCTGGACTCCTGCTATGGTTGTAGGGCAAAGGGCCTCTCTGTGGCCAAGGGCTGAGCACAGCGCACAGATGAGCAGAGTTTGCTCAGGGAATACCTTGAACTTGCTACTAAGGGCGCCATCCTTCTTGATAATGGTTGCTCAACGGGGGATGGATGACAAGCTGTCATCTGCAAAGGGTTTTGTTGTAAAGCTAGTAGCAAAGGGATGCTAATTTCTACAAGCAGTTAGTCAGGGACCTAATTCTTATTACTATACCTGTTGATGGTATAGTGGCAGCCTGTAAAAGGACAGAATAATATAAAGGTGTAAATATAAAACTAGTGTTTATTGTGATAGTGTTGCACTTATATAATGGGAGTTGGGGGAATTTTTACCAGGGGAAGAGAGGCACAGACAGAAGGACTTTCTTATGGAGGAGAGTGGATTGGTACAGCAGAAAGTCCCGCACAAGAGAACAACTGGTTTCACACAGCTTTCCTTAAGGAGGCAGATGGAAATAACTTTGTTGTTATATTATTAACCTTGGAAGTAAAGCCTGTGCCTTATGCGCATTTAAATAGCGCTTCAAACACCTGTTTTAGAGGCTTTTTAAAGGTCTTTATCCTTAGTAAAATCAGGATGCAATAAAGAAATTGCATGATTGTTCTGTCGCTTAATCCCTAGGTGGATGACTTAACGTCCAATCCATTCAGGATCTGCAACATTTCCCTCCACTGGATTAGACAACAGGGTTGAAAAATGGTTAGCATCTCAAGGTGACGGCTATGGTGAACAGTCCCTCTAGAAGAGTCACAAGAAGAGTCTTGAAGAAGGTGCAAGTGGTAATTCCTAAGAGACCCAGGCCTACCAGGGCGGTGGAGGTGGATAAGGCCATTAAGAAACAGGTAGTCTTGCATGATGTGGATGGCAGCTATCTGTATTTGGGGATTTAGCTAGATCAGCTACTGGTTCCTCATCTGGCCTTAGTGGGGACAGACCCATTATTTGCTACATTGTTCCTAGCTTTGAGTGAGCCCAGGGAGGTGACAGGAAATGGGTTGAAAAAGAGTAACAGCATCCATTGGCAGTTCTCCATGCAAGCAGCAGAAGAGTACTTGAAGGCTAAGTTGAAGAATTTCCAATTTGAGGGCCAAGTGCTCTTGGTCTTGCAGCAGGGGACAATATCCAGTATAGTCAAGTCAGTCCTTTGCACTTGGGTAACACCTGGGGTTAACAAGGCTCAACCAGTCAGTTGAAAAACCTCTGACAACTTTGAGCAATGTCTTTGGCAAGCCTTCCGGGAAGTGTTGAAGTCATACACAGTGGAGGGGACTGCTCATCTGGTACCAATGATGATGTCTGGCAACCTTATTCTTTGAGGAATCAACTGCTGTGATACCAAGCGGGAGAACAACATGGGAGTCTTCCTTGAGTGGGCCTTGTCTGTATTCTACAGGGTGGGTGGTCAGGTCCCAGTAGAGTATGCCCTTTGTGAGAGTCTTCTGTGGGACTGTATCTTCTTGGGGGCCGCCTTTCCTGTGGACATTGGGGTCAATTGTGTGTCTTGCTTGGTGGGGATTTGTTGCCCAATCCTTGGTCGTTGGCTTTGTGGATCTGTAGGCAACCAGCTGTGTTTCTTGGCTGCCATTCAAGTGGTAGAACAGTTGGTGCAGTACTGGAAGAGTCTTGTCAGTCTCCAATAAATACCTCGTTCTTTTATTCTTATTCCTCATACTTTGGTGCAACACTATTACAAACAGGACAACAACCCATGGAATTTTTTAATTAGGCTATTGTTTTTTGGGTTATTGTCCTCATTGGGGCTTACTCTTAGTCACTAGGAGCAGCATGCATATACTGAGCGGTTACTCTAGTGACAAATTGCCAAGAATGGGACTCCTTAAGGGTATAGGAGTTGGGGCCAGTCTTCTGGATAACTTGAACTGAGCCTCGCCAAAGGGAGCAAGTTTGGATTTGCGGTTGTACCCTCTATTGCTGAAGAAGTAGACTGAGTCTCCTACCAGGTAAGTGGGTAAGGCGGGGCGTTTGGATGCAGCTTGTTCTAGGTCCTGCAACTTATGGTTTAAGTTTACGGTGTAGGCCTCTGATTGCAAGCAAATAAGAGTTTGAACCAGCTTGTTGAGGTACGCCTCTGGGGACACAGCCAGGCTGGGCTTTACCAAGGAATATAGTAAAGGGGGAAGTCCTGGTTGCTGGCCGTAGAGAAGTTGGCAGGGAAGCTTACCAGTGGCCTGATGGTACCCAATGTTGTATGCAAAGGTGGCCACAGGCAGTAAGGTATCACATTCAGTCTCATATTGGTGACTATGCTTCCGGCGTATCTGAACCAGGCTCCCATTAGTGTGCTCTATCATGCCATTTGTCTATGGGTGATAAGAGTGTGAGTGTCCCACTAATTCCCATCAGTTGGTTAAGGCGGGGGATGTTATAACTGGTGAAGTTGGTACCATTGTCTGTCAGCAGAATCTATAGACAACCATGTTTGTATATGATATTCTCCAGGATGAACGTGGCTGTCACCAGTGCAGATTAGTTGGGAATTTACTTGGCCTCTACCCATTTATTCAGATGGTCAACAGCCACAATGATGACCTTGTTGTGACTGTTGATAGCTGGCAGGGATCCCACTACGTCAATGGCTACAGTGTGGAAGGCAAACCCAGGGCGTACAAGTCTGTGTTGGAACTTGGCACACTTAGGTCTCTCAATGTTGCAGTCATGACAGTTGGCTAGTGTATCTATTACATCAGTGTACAATCCTTCCCAGAAGCAGTGCTGCTGTTGCAGAGCTAATGTCTTCTGTATGCCATCATGGCCAGTAGTCTTGTGAGCGGCCAACACTAAGTCCATGCATAGGGATGGGCATATGTAGGGTAGCCAAGAGTCTCCACAAAGCTTCAGGAGTTCTCCTTTAGAGACCTTGGTATCAACAGCTAGCTTCTTGAGAGCTCTCTGAATCTCTACCGGCTCCTCCCCCCACAAATAAGGATCCTCCATAAGTTTGTCATAGAGAATGTCAGCCATGGGGGATACTAAGGCAACAGTGGGAAGGCAGGCAGAGACAGTCAGCATTATGGTGGGCTGCCCCAGCTCAATTAATGATCTTGTAGTCATAAGCCTGAAGTTTAATGGCCCAACGCGCCAGACGTCCTTTGGGGTCCTTGAGGGTCTTCAGCCATTGTAAGGAGGCATGTTCTGTTACAACCGTGAAATGTACCCCATGGAGATAGACTCTGAATTGTTAGTAGGAGTATATCACAGCCAGACACTCTACTTAAGTCACAGTGTAGTTCCTCTTGTGAACATTAAGAGTATGCAAGCAGTATCTAACAAGGTGTTCAAGTCCTTTGGAGTCCAGTTAGGAGAGAACACCCCCAATTGCAGCCAAGACTAGCATCTGTATGAACCACAAACAGCTTGAAAAAGTTGGTATATGCAAGTACAGGGGCTGCAGTCAGTGTTCCCTTGAGAACATTGAAGGCAGATTGGCATGCTGGGCTCCAGAAGAATTCCTTATCAGCTCGGAGAAGCTGAAAAAGGGGGTTGCCCAGGGATGCAAAGTTGGGGATGAAGTGGTGGTAGTACCCAATCATCCCCAGAAAGACTCGCACGTCCCGCTTATTGGCTGGGATCTGCATTTTCTCAATGGCTTCCACCTTCAGAGGTACAGGGCAGAGTCCATCTTGGCTAATGATGAACCCCAAGAACTCAATGTGCTCCTTGAAGAAGTTGCACCTGCATGGCTTGAGCTTGAGATTGGCTGCAAGTAACCTCTGGAAGACTTCCTCCAAGTATTGTAGGTGATTATTAAAGGTTTGGGAGAACACATTAATGTCATCCAGGTAGACCAAGACACTGGTGAGTTTGAGGTCGCCCATCACTGCATCCATGGTCCGCTGGAAGGTAGCCGGGGCATTGAACAGACCTTGAGGCATCCTTGTGGGTTGGAATAGCCCTTGGTCAGTGATGATTGCACATTTTTCTTGATCAGCGGGGTTAGATTGATCTGTCAGTACCCACTGATAAGGTCCATGGTGCTAAAGAACTTGGCGCCACCCAGTTGGTCCAAGGTATTGTTGATACAAGAGAGGGGATATGAATCCTTCTTGGTAACAGCATTCAGTCGACAGTAGTCAATCACCACACAGTTGCTGCCATCCTTCTTTTTGACAATCAGAAGAGTGGAAGCCCAAGGGCTTTTACTAGTGACAGTAAGCCAGATCCCAATAGCTTCTGAAGCTCCTTGTTAGCCACGGCATGATTAGCTTGACTGCGCTGTATAGGTCTGGAGAGGATAGGTGGACTGCCTTGGGTGTCAATATGATGAGCAACATCTGCAGCCTTGCCCAGGTCATAATCATCCTTGGCAAACACATCCTTATACTGGGCAAAGAGATCCATAGCCTGATTCTTCTGCTCTTCAGAGAGGTTGTATAGAGAGTTGTGGCTTATGACCGATAGCACCAGTGGTTGCTCACAGGGTAGACTCAACTCAGAGAAGTCCGCAAAGGGGGCAGTCTCCTGCAGGTTGTCATGCTCTTCCAGTTGTATATAAGCCAGAAGTTGGTGTTTGGAGACAACCATAGCTTCATGACTCATGTTGGCCAAGAGTATGAGTACCTTCTTTTCACTCGGCATGAGGATGCCTGGTGCAACCCATGGCTCTAGTCTGGAAGCATTATGGGTGCCAAAGATTTCTCCATGAGTGCCAGCTGAAAGAGCCACCAAGAGGCCTGTATTGTGGATCACCTGAGATCCAGGTGGGATTGTCACATTACAGGAGGCGTAGACTGGGATACCCTTGGCATCCCTAATTGAGAGAGGTAGCACCTTGACCTTCTTACTACGCAGTGCATAAGCAACTGGAAGCTCTCCATTGGCATACTCCAGATTGATGTAGTGCAGACAGTGTAAGGGCAGGTCAGACAGGCAATCACCATGGTAGAGCATGGGTATGAAGTGGCCCAATATTCCAAATGTATGGTCTCCATGGTTAGTCACAGTGCCATACTGAACCATAAAGCTAGTCCCAATAAGAATGTCATAGCTGTTGTTTTCAAGAACTATAGCAGGAGCAGTGACCATAAGCTTTCCAAAACAAAGAGGGAGAGAAGAGTAGACTCCTTTTGTCCTAGTGTTTTGTGGCCCAGCAGTACCAACACTTCATGGTAGGCCAAGTCCAGTGCCAGCTTAAGCTTCTTAACCAGCCGTGAGGGTATAATGTTCCCAGGAGGACCAGTATCCAGTATGGCCCGGACATGAGCCTTGTTCACTACCAGGTTGATATAGGTGCAATCCTGGCAGTTCTCTCTGATCTCCACAATCTTTGAGACCTGGTGTATGCTTAGTCCTTTGAACTTCTCCAGGAAGGTAGCCATGGCAGCTCCCACAGCTGGGCTTACTTCCTTGAGGGATTCTAGCGGTGCTGAGATGTTTACTGTACGGAGCAGCTTGGCCAGTTGTTCAGCACTGTCCTCCTCATGGGTGACTTTGATGTCTGGTTGAGCCAGTTGTTTGGCATAGGGTAAGGACACTGTTCTCTGAGCTATTTAGGGGATAACCACCTCAGTGCAAAGTGTAGTCCAATGAGTTTGTGTGTTAACAGTGAGGACTCAATCTAGGAGGTCCTCTTGAACTCCTTCAGACTCTACATCATCATTTATTGGTTGGGAGTTGAAGTCAATCAGAGAGGGTTCATCCTTAGGGTTGGCCTCAGAGGATGGCAAGGCAGCAGGTCTCTGATCTGGTTTGTTGGGGGGCAGTGGTATGGGGGAGATATGGGTGTCAAAATGTTGAAGGCAGCCAAGGATTTCTCCTTTTCCTGGCTGCTTAGTAGTTTTTTTATTGGTCCTCATTGTCCTCCTCAATATCAGCGTCCTTGGCGTAGTCCTCCTCAGTGTTCCCCATGCCTACATGGTGGACCTTTTGGCATGGATTTCTACATTCCCAATAGAAGTGGCCATTCATACCACATTTGAAGCAAGTACAGGGGGAGTTGTTGACTGGAGCAGGCCCAACCTTGTCGGAAGGCTTGGGCATCTCAACAGCCACGCAGGTTATGCTCAGCTTGCTGGAGAGGGCGGCCTTCAGGAAGAGGGATCTCAAACTCCTCTTTGAAGGTTAGTAGGAGGCAAACCAGGTCTGGCACAGTGCAAGTGTTGTAAATGCCCAACTTAAGAGCCAGGGATAGCTCTCAGTTGACACGTACAGCATTGAGGAGTGCTGACTGCACATCAATAAACTGTATAGCACTCATAGGCAACAGAGTTTGAGCTTTAAGGTAGAACCTAGAAATGAAGTCTTCTAGGGTTTCCCCCACCTTTAACTTGCTGTTGGTGAAGTCCATCTTGCAACCAAGAAGTGCTTCTTGGCTACCAAATTCTTCTGTCAAGGCCCTGGAGACGTTGGCAAAGGTCCAGCCATTCTCAGGGAGATGCGGCAAGATAATGGTTTGAGTCTCGGCGTCCAAAAAGTTGATGATTGTGGAGTCTCTCATGTATTATCTGCACCAACATGGAGTTCTGGTACAGACGTAAGAACGTGGCCACATTGCTCTTGCAGTCAAACTTGGGTAGATTGATGGGCTTGAAGTTGTTGGAGCCATGTTGGAGGGGGCAGGTGTGATCCTCACTGGAGAGCGCGTGAGACAGGAACAGCTGAGAGTGGAGGCAGCAAACCTAGCCTCAGAGGCACGGCAACAATTTTCCTCTTGCTGGTCTTTGTGTTCACCTTCTATGTTTTGAGCAGCTCCAGAAGCTTCAGGGGTGGCCAGGACGTCATCCTCAGACTCCAGTACTGGCTCTAATACTTGTACAACGTTAGGAGCCAACCAAGTGTGGTCCTCATTGCTTTTGTAGCTATGATAGAACTCAGGACTAGAGGACCTCAGTGGACTGTGGTGACTCTTGGAGTTGATGGACATAGCCTGTAAGTTGACAGCCATAATATTACTGTCCATCATATCCAATTGGCTCTGGAAGGCGTCCAAGAGAAGTTGTTGCTCGTCCAGCTCATCTTGATAGGCCTTGTTCTCCTGGCAGGTGATATCCAAGTCATCTTCCAGAGAGTTGATGCGCTTTTCATGGGTGGCAAGCTCAGCTTAGAGCAAGGCTATTACTTCCTTGTCCTTCCTCACTTGGGTCTGGCTGTTGGCTCTGTCATGCAATTAGCAAGGTTTGAGACAATCCTGAAGCTCTGACACAGTGTGGAAGCCATCAAACAGGAAGGCAAGATTGGCGCTCTGCTGGACCAATTCTGCCTGCATCTTCTTGTAGTGATTGAAGAGCTCAAGGATGTCTTGACCAAAAAGGTGGCTGGAAGGGGAGTTGTCTGTGGCGGCAGATGTGGGGGTGAACAAGGGGATGGTGGCAAGGCAGCGGGCTAATACTTCCACCTCATGAGTCAGGCTTCAAACCATGGGGCCAGTTTCAAGCACGTGGGTAGTAACCACACTAATCCAATTGGTGTCTACACCCTGATAGGCGAGGGTCTGTACCATATGAACTGGAAATAGCTTATCTATACCTGTTTCAATGGCATCAACCCAGTGGAGCATGGTGTTCTGGGTGTTGGTAACTTTGGCAAGATACTGATTGACGGTGGTGAAAGTATTGCCAAGCTCAGAGTAAAGGACCTGGAGGAACGTCTGTTGGTTAGATATCAGTATTCCCTGGTCATGCACTAGGCTTTGGATGCAACCCAGGTGCATTTGGTTGTGGCTACAGCAGGATGGGTGAATTGTTGTAGGTAGTCCTTGATATGTTTGACAGTACAGAGGTCACAACAGAGCTGGTCAGGGTTGACCTGGGAGAGATTCTGAAAGCAACCCAAGGAGTTTTCAGCAGAAGGCTGCTGAATGGCCAGGTGTTCAGAACAAGCACCATTGCCAGCAGCACCAGCATCCATGGCGTGTATGGCACTATGTATGGCGTCCTCAGAAGGTGAAGAGTTGGCATCAATCTCTAAGGGGGCAGGGGCTTGTAGAAGCAGTGGTTGGCCAAAAACAATAGCCTGGGGGTGTTGATGTTCTGGCATGAAGTGGCTTAGGTTGGGCAGGCCATAGGGAGCGCCTGCTCTTTCCCTAGCATGAGCATTAGCAGCAGTAAAGACCGGTGCCTGGTGGTAAGGAGAAGCAGTGGCAGGAGACTGGGTCAGGGGCATTCCTCCCTCCTCATTGAAATGACTGCGGGGGTGGGGCTGGTGGTGTTGAAAGACATGAGTGTCAATGTTGTAAAGCTAGCAGCAAAGGATTGCTAATTTCTACAAACAGTTAGTCAGGGACCTAATTCTTATTACTATACCTGTTGATGGTATAGTGGCAGCCTGTAAAAGGACAGAAGAATATAAAGGTGTAAAGACAAAATTAGTGTTTATTGTGACATTGTTGCACTTATATAGTGGGAGGCGGGGGAATTTCCACCAGGGGAAGGGAGGCACAGAAAGAAGGACTTTCTTAATAGAGGAGAGTGGATTGGCACAGCAGAAAGTCCCGCGCAAGAGAACAACTGGTTTCATGTGGCTTTCCTTAAGGAGGCAGATGGAAATAACTTTGTTGCTCTATTACTAACCTCAGAAGTAAAGCCTGTGCCTTATGCGCATTTGAAAGGTGCTTCAAACACCCGTTTTAGAGGCGTTTTAAACGTCTTTATCCTTAGTAAAATCAGGATGCAATAAAGTAATTGCATAATTGTTATGTCGCTTAATCCCTAGGTGGACGGCTTAACGTCTAGTCCATTCAGGATCTGCAACAGGTTTGATCATGGCCATGGCTTTTGGTGTGGTCAGGTGGCCCATGTAAGGGTTTTTGAGAAGTTCAAACTGCACTCATTCCTCATACTTGGCCAGCCCTTCCTTGAGCTGGGATTCAAACTCCCCTCTGGGCATGTCTAATGGCAAGGCCTCAAAAGACATAAAGAGGGTGGTATCTTGATTGAACAGGGTGAGAGTGGTTTGTAGGACTTTCTGGGTTTTCTTATCCTTGGGGTCAGTGATCTCAAGAGTGAAGATTTCCTCAGCTGCCTGATCAGCATCTGCTTTACAGAGAAAGCCAAGATCAAAGAAGTATTTTGTTGGGCTTTGGTGAAGTGACACAGCTTTGGGATATGCCGTGTCAACTGCTTTTGTATCCTCCTGGAACTGAGTAGGGTCACCTCCAAAGTTGACTCTAATCCCATGGGGCACAGGAGACTTGGGGAGGGCTCTGGTAATGTCTTGGAACCAGCGTTCAGAGGTCACAAACTTCATCCATCCTTCTGATGAAACAAATGGTCCCTTCTTGGTGGTTCTTGTAGGGCTCATCAGTTGGCCCTTGACAGGGCGTTTCTGGCCCTGGACCACCTTGGCCCAGGATCTGGAGTTGTTGGTTACCATACCTTTCTTATCTATAATAAAAGGGCAATAGCCAGAATTAACTCATTCCGCAAGTTGACTTACTATATGTTGACAATCAGAATTAAAAATACTTTAATGTCAACAGCATTGAAAAGTCAGAATTAAGTTTTAACTCATGCAGACTACTAAATGTTGACACTTTTTTAATAAGAAGAAACCTGTTTCCTGAACATTTTACTTAATAAAAATTAAGCTTCAAGATACTTTTTAGGGTAATGTGACAACATAGATTTTAAAAAGTCCATAAAAAGTTATACATGACAATTAAAAAATCTCATAAAAATACACTTTTATTTTTTTTGCTATGAAATTAGCTATCTTTACTATAATAAGTTTTTTCCCACTTATAAAAACAAAAAATCCAATACACAAAAAGATACTGCATAAAATTTCACGTATTATAGGAAAATATAACAATCAGAAACAGTAGTATAAAGGTTTTTCTAATTTGAAAACTACAAAAAACATATAATTTACTAGTTAAATATCAATATAGACCATGTAATACAGTCTAAGACATCAAACTATCAATAGAAAATCAATGATTTTTATAAAAAAAGTATCATAGAATATTAATGAGTTATTTATAATAACTATTTATTAAAAATATTATATTTAACACATAAGATCTATATACAAAATTAGACAATACTCAATAAATTTAATTAAAAGCTAGACTGTGATCACCTGGTTGCCATTAAGAACTGTGGCAATCTTCTTGATGTATTCCCCAATCTCTGAAAGCTTATATTTGGCCTTGACAACGTCCTTGATCTGCTCTTGATACTGTTTCTCTTTGGTGGTTCTCTTCTTCTTGGATGGGTGGTTCTCAATATCTCTGATGGGTGTAGCAGTCTTCCTCTGTTAGACTTTGAGGTGCTTGTAGAAGGTGTTGTATCTGGGCTTGATTCCAAAAGAGGACTTAATATGCTTATGCCAGCCCTCCAAAGATGAAGTTGTTTTCATCTCATCCTTAAGAACTGCCTGGTAGCAGTTCCAGTTGGCTTTGGCTCTGGGCTTGCTCCGGCGCTTAGTGACCTTACGTCTAATCCACTGTGGCTCAGAATATTCAATGAAAGGGTAGAAGGCACCATCATGTTTCTTGGCATATGGATCCTGGAATAGGAGCTCAAAGGCTTGTCCAGCATGCTCTGGCTTTACAAAGGCTAGTGCTTTAAACTTCTGAATTAAGAACTTGCACTTTACTGATGTATCTAGACGGTGGAGCTGGCTGAGCTCAGGTAGACCCTTTAGTTGCCTGTTGACAGCCTGTTGATAATGGAAAAAAAACCTGGACCTATCCATCAAAGGTGTTTACAAAAGTGTTATACTGGGCAGTTTCAAAGTCCATGATTATAGTTGAGGGTCCAAGTGCTTTATCTTGAGCTTCTTGTTCTGCAGCAAGGGTGGCTTCATCCTTTTCATCATCATCTGGATTGGCTAAAGTGCTATGGCCAGGGGGACTCTTTTTATTATTGGGTAGGCCTTTGATGCCCTCCTGAAGAATTTTAAAGGCCTTTGTGTAGATCTCTCCTGTTGTCCCAGGAAGCAGAAAGTAGGCAAATGGGAGCACCTTGCCTTCAATAAGGGAATGTACAACCCATAGTTGGTAAAAAAAAGGCGGGGGCATACTGCAAAGGTACCATCACATAACCAGGTCTCTGAATCTCTTAACTTCTCCAGGTTCTGTTGTGTAGCATAGCATATAATTCTTGCCTCTGCTGTAGGCCCATCATCATGTAAAAGAAACACCTCATCACCATTGAACATCTTTTCTCCTCTGTCAAGACTAACTCTCCTTGGACCATGACAGATTTCTTATGGGGGAATAGATCAAGGCGTTTGTCACATATGTACTTCACTAACTGGTCACAGTCAGGGATGAGCTTCAGGCTCTCATTACTTAGGTGTGTGGTGGCCTTAACTGCCAGATCAGAAGCCTTGACTCCTTGGAGACTGGGATCATTTGGTAGAGGTACCACTTTAGAAGCTTTTCAATAAGATTGGAGCATTCCATGTGTGCTCTCCTTTTTCACTAGTGACTTTATCCCATCCTTCTGTGTTGATCCTGGCAGTGCAGCTTCTATTTTCACACACATAATACTTGCTTCTTACTGCTCTCCTTTGATTGTTGCAATTAAAAACATAGCCATCACAGACTAAACTTGCACCTCCTTTGACAGACATTAAAGGGAAAACCCGAGGGAACTTCTTTGGGAGCTTAAACTCTCCTTTGACGTTACATATATTGTGAACCTTTAGGGGATCCCATGGGCCAATTGATGCTTGATGATATTCAGACATGTAATCATCAGGATCTTCTTTATTGATACTTGATGAGAGATGGAGGTGCAGATGTGTTGGGCGGTGGAGGGGGATTATCTGGAGATGAATTCTTGCACTTCTTGGACTGGGATGAGCTTGATTCCTTTGAGCTTGATTCATCTGGGATTGACTGGGGTTCTGGACTCTTGGGTGTCTTCTTTCTTCCTTTCTTGTTTAGTGGAACCTCATCTCCTTCTGATTGGTACCAGCTTGGAGAAGAGGAGGGGGCAGGGGAGGGCTCTTTTATTTCAGGGTCTGGGGTCTTCTCCTTTGTCTTCTCTTTCTTTGAGGGCTCTTTGGCTGGTTTTTTTATTGGGGTAGGGACTTTGGGCCTTTCCAGAGGCTTTGGGTACTTTCTTGGTTGACTTGGGGCTCTTTTGTGGCTTCTTGGAAGATTTGTCCTACAATAATTAGAGTAGAGTTCATAAAGTAAGAATAATCATGTGAAACATGAATAAAAATAAATAACAATAACTTGTTTTATTTTTTATTATTAAGTAAATAGTTTATAGAAGTATGAAAAGTAATTTTAGAGCTAGTTTATTAGTAAAGAATAGAAAAAAACCATGTTTAAATAAAAAGTTGACATTCTGGTAGTCACAATAGTCAAAAATATTTAAATTGGTTTGTCAGCAGAAAAAAACGCTTTAATTTTGACGTCAAAATACTGACAGTCAGCATTAAAGTAGAAAAACACTATGTAAATCACTTATAAAGTTTGGTTAATATTTTCCAGAGTTGGTTTTTTAAGGCCAAAACTGATTATTTTTAAATTTAAAAAATTTAAAAATTTGCATATGTAACTTATGAAAAATAAATAATAGGGATTGTAGAGCAGACTCTAAAGTACAGCCCTGGGTACTTTGGCCTGAATTACCATATCATTATATGTGTGCTTTTTGTTAAGCAGCAGTTTTTTACTAATAAACCAGTGAAGGTGTCAACATTCAGGCAGTCAGCGTTCTTTTATAGTAACTCTCCTATTAAATCTTGCTTAAATTATGTCACTAGGTTTGCTTAGCCAAACCCCTTTGTTGAAATTTAGGCAACACGTCAATTTGACACAAAGTCAATATTATAATTATATATATAAATTCTAGTTTTAACATATGCGTTTTGGCTTAAGTGGACTTCTGGAAATAAGCTATAGTTTATCCAGTGAGTTTAAAATAACATTAAATATCTAAATAATACAAAGAACACTATGAAAGTTGGCATATGTCTTTGTTCAATGCTTATCTTAATATATATTTAATAAAAACAGTAGTATAAAATATAAAAAATAGTTATTTTTAGAATATTGTATATTTTATTAAGAAATTTATGGATTCTTATTTAGGGTCAACATCCAGATATTACTTACTGTAGTTGATCTTAATGTAAAAGTACAAAGAAACTTAAATTTGTATAGTAAATTATATTAGTTTTTTGGCTTAAAATTAATCCTTTGTTTAAATGGTGTTGACATTATGCCTGTTCCTTTTTAATTTTGCAATTCTGACTTAATAATTCACTATGAAAAATTAGCTTATTTTTGGAAATGCCTAATTCCAGCGGATAAATACTAAAATAATGTTGACTTACTGAATGTCAACAATTTGTTGACATTCAGTAAGTTGACTTGCGGAATGAGTTAATTCTGGCAGTTGCCTAATAAAAGCTTATAGTAAACTTAGAATCTTATGCGCTTTGATTGCTTTATTAATGCTTAGATTCCAAAAAGTGGAGCGAAGCTGTGAAAGAAAGGTGTCCTCCCAAAGTTCATTACCCTACATTCAAAAGATCTGAATTGTGTACAGAACGCAGTTTTTGGTATATCTTTTCTTTTACTTCAACTTGGTTGTAACCTGAGGTGAGGTCAATTTTGGAGAAAAATTTGGCCCCTGAGAGTCTTGCAAACAGATTTTCTATGAGTGGAAGGGGGTATTTGTTTTTTACTGTACTTGCATTTAGCGCTCTGTAGTCCGTTACTAGGCGGAGTGAGCCTTCTTTTTCTTTACAAAAAAACTGCTGCCCCCCACAGGGATTCAGAAAGGTGAATGAATCCTTTAGCTAGGTTTTCCTAGATATGGGTCTTGAGGGTTTGTGTCTCCATGGGGGAGAGTCTGTAGAGGGGTGCAGGTTTAGGAATAGCTTTGAATAGGTCAATGCTGTGTTTGACCTCCCGCTCAGGGGGTAACTCTGTGAGCTCTTCCTTAAATACATGAGTGTATTTGTTTAGGATTGCTGCAAGTTCTGAGCATTGGATTTTTATGTTTATATGTTATTGAATTTGGTGTACCTCATTATGTGGTGGGCTCTGTCTTTGGTTAAACATTCTGAGTTATCTTGTTTTATAACTTGGAGGCATACTGTGCCTCTTAGGATGAGATTGTTAGGTTCTTTGAGAATGTTGAAATTGACTCCATTGTGTTTGATGGTCATGGTCTTTGTTTTCCAACATACACTGGGGTTCACTTGGGTGAACCAGTCCATGCCTGCTACAATGCCGTAGTTTATGTTGTTCATAATAAGTCCTTTGATGGACATTTGAATGCCTTGGAGGTCAATTCTGAAGGGAGTAGTTTTGCCTTCAAGTAGAAATTTTGATTTGTCTGCCATTCTGTTGTATTTGAAGTTGGTTTTGACAACTGGTATCTTGTATTTGGTTACAAATGGTTTTCTAACCATGGTGTGTTGTGCACCAGAGTCAAATAAAATTTTATGTGAATGATATTTATCAGTGCATGGATAGACAAGAAGTTGTGAGCAATCTTTAATTTTTATGTTCATAAAAATAGAGGATTACGGGACATGTGGGATGCAAGCAGCAAAGTTCGTGCCTTGGTACAATTTCTTGTCAGTTTGGGGGGAGACAGGGGCACTTAAGCCTGTTCCCCCTCCTCTTTTCCCTGTTCCTCTGTTTTGAGACCTTTGAGGTCAGAGAATGTGGGGTCAGATTCATAGTGGGTTGCTGTTTCAGCATTGTTAACTTTAGTGGTGTCCTCTTTCTTGGGATGGGAGCGGCTTGTGCTCTGAATACAATTGCCATTATTACAATTGGAGTTGCCGTTGCTATGATTGGTGTTTTGGCGTTTATTGCCATTGGAGTTTTCTCTGCCATTGCTGTTTGAGGAGTGATTGCCATTGCGTGCAGCATATTCCATGTTTGCATGTTTTTCTGCGCACTTGGCTTCTGCAATGAGCGCAGGCATGGAGGTATTAGCCTCTGGACGGATGAGGGCAGCAACAGAGGGTTTCATTCTGTTGATGAATGAGGCTCTGGTATGTACGTTGTCAGCTTGCACTGGGTTCTGGATTTTGCGGTGTATTTCCTCAAATTCATTGGCGTAAGCCGTGATAGTGGTCTTCTGAGGAAGATCACTGAGCTGTATTGCAATGTCTTGGAGGGATTAAGTGATGCAGAAGTTGTGGGTGATATTGGCTTTGAACTTTTCCCAGTTATTGAGCTGTTTGTCAGTTCATGAGCTGACCCAAGTGGTGAACCAGTTAGCTGCGGCCTCATACAGGCGCTTGCTGGCTTCCTGAACCCATTTTTTGTGGGGGATGTGGCTAGCACAGAGTTTAGTGGCTGAGTGATCTAGCCAGTTGATGATGTTTTCTTTGTTTTTACCAAAGAACTTGTCAATACCAATGTACTTGGTGTTGGTAACTTCACCTGTGATAGGAGGTTGTGTGTTTATTTGTGATTGGAGAGAGCGACTGTATTGAATTATCTTGGCACATGCTTTGGGTATGGCCAGTCCTTTGAATACAGTGCATCCACTAGGTATATCTTTGTTAATATTGTGGGCGCGGAAGTACATCTTCCAGGTATCCTGAGATGTAGCCTGGTTGAGTACGTGAGCAAAGGTGGGCAGGTTCTGTTCAGTCATTCTTTCTTTCATGGGTGTAGTCAAAAAACCGTAGCTGCTACCAGTGATGAGGAGCGACTTGTGGGGAAGCTTCAAATATGGAATTAAGAAGAAGAGAAGTATATTTTATTGGATAATACTTTAGACTTATATAGTTTGCGCTGTGGCGGGGATCTAAGTCGGATCAAAGATAAGGATTGTCATGTGCGGAATGGGTTTGAGTCACTGGATACTTGGACAAGTCATGTGATATTGGTTTGTTGCCTTTCTCGGTATGTAGAATGGCATATTGAATTGGCACCAAACCAGGCGAAGACTGGATGTTAAGTGTGTCGGCAGTAGCCAGAATACCCGTACATCCAGCTCTAGACAATATCTATCATTTTTAATTAGTATTGTACTATAGTCATCTAAAGTAAACTGTGGTACAATCAAAACTATCATTGTGAGACAATGGCAGATAAAGCTTGTAATAAAATTTAGGTAAAAGTAAAGCCCAACAACGGAACCTGCTCTAATTTTAAATCCTGTGCTGTGCACAAAACGATATCACATGCTTCATCTTCAAAGCCTGTTTTAGTTTTACATCCTGTGCTGTGCAGGAAATGAAATGATCTGTTTCATCCCTGGAACCGTGTTCTCTTTATATTTTGTGACCTACACAGTGGAGCGAGGCATAAGTTGTGGCCTACTCAAAAAGTTACGAGCAGACCCATCCAGATTGTTTTGGGACCTAACCTAAACCCAACTCAAAAACGGGTTTGTGACTCGGTGATCACACAGTTGCTGTGCCCGTCCCAACCCTAATCCCGGGCTTATCGACTGATACCTTCCCCAATCCTTACCAAAATTTACTAGCTCAGTTGCAACCGAGTGCTGGTTTTGGATAAGCTTAAGGTCGCTGGATTCTGCTGCTCGGTTTAAGGTTTTAATTCAGATTCTTAGGCGGTGGGGGTGAGCATGTGTGGATTTCTACTTTAGTCTAACCCCCAAAGATTCAGCCTCGGTGTTCCCTATGCGGAGGCTTGGATTTAGGAGGGAGGCTCTTATAGTATAAAAGGATGGGGGTAGTTTTAGCTGCTGTTGGGTTAGCAATTATTTTTGTAGCGCCAGTGAGGCGGCAAAGTTCAAGCTGTAGATAGTTGATGGAAATGTGAGGATGGGATCAGGCGCTGGAGTTTCAAGGCAGGATCCTTAGATGGGGCTTTGGCTAATTTCCGGCTCTGGGTAACCTAATTTTGATTTAAATAGTGATTTAAACTGGATAAATATAAAATATAGTTCGGGCTGGGCCAAAGCATCCCTATCCTTGGTGCAACTGAGCCATAATGAAGTATCCTGTTAAAAGCTATGCTTGAAGACCTAGTAATATGCTGGGTTGGATCTGAAGGCAGCTCAATCCAATGCCAACATGAAGTCCATGGTTGGTGCATTTTGGAGTTTAAGCAATAAACTGGAACAGTAGCGTTTGAGCGTAAATCATGTTCAGTGTAGGTCGCCATTGTATCTATAGATGGCTTCGCAGAATTCTTAAGGCCTTGAAAATGTGAACTTCAGCTTTGAATTTATGAGAAATCTGCCATGCTCTTGGAACCCTAACCCCAGACCCAATCTCAAGTCAAAGCCATTTGTCTTGTAAAGTACAGCTTAATAGACTTGATTTTTCCATAACATTTAAGCAGATGTTGCTTTCTTTACTAAGGAAGCACCCTGTAATCGACGATATGGAGCTGCTGATTGCCGTACCTGGACTAGCTTCCGGCCTTGTAAAAATATCCAGTCTAAATCTTTCAAAACAGAAGCTCCGGCTGCATCCAAATGCAAGTGTCACAAAGCCGGTTTCCATCCACCTCAAGCTACGCTTTTTCGGGTTCCCAATTAAATTGGGCTCAAACTTGGGTTATGGCTTAAGCCTCAAGATCTACCAGTTAGAAATAGAAAAATATATTGGGTTGAATGGATAAGGTTGACACTCAACTCAAGTTGTTTTATCACCCAATCTATTGCGTTGCATCATGCATTCACAAAGAGCTTCATGCTTACTTATGTCGTTTTCCCACATAATTAAAGGAAGTACACCTCATTTTACAAGGACGCTAATTATGTAAACTTGTACCCCTTTAATAGCCATGCAGCAAGATTTACCTAAGCCCTTGGAGGTATCCTTCTCAAAGGTTTATTAAAAATCTAGGATTAGTTCTTTCTCCAGAATGAAAACAGCTTTTTTCTGGGCGCTTTCCATAGGTCCCATCAAGGCCATCTATGATGAAGGTCTGGTTGCTGAGCCACGTATCTTGGGAGGGGAGGAATCGGTGATGGATGTCCAGGACAACAAGATCTCTCTAGAGTTCCCGTTCATGGCTTCTCTTCAGTACAAGGGAAAGCACCTTTGCGGCGGTACCGCTGTCAACAACAAATTTATCATTACCGCTGGCCACTGCGCCAACAATACTGTCGGTTGGACGGCCAGGGTTTATTTACGTTCGCTTGACGCCAAAGATCAGGAACTTGAAGGGAGAAACCCGGGCAGCCCTCCTGTCCAGACCCACAAGGTTCTACACATCACCCTCCACCCCGGGTTTAAGAGGAAACCTATTGAAAATGATATCGCTATATGGGAGGTGGAGAGAATGAACGGGTTTGAGCCAAGTTTCATCCGTTTTGCACTCCTTGAACATGAAATCTTTGACCGCGAAGCTCTAATTGCGGGCTGGGGGACCACGAAGATTGCCACCAAAGAAGATAGGAAAACTCCCTCTAAAATCTTGAATAAGCTTAGCATTAAGATTCTACCCCAGGAAAAATGTAAAGCTTTGCTAAAGGATCTGAAAGGCACAATATTTACTAAAGAGACCCATCTATGTGCTGGCACTGGCGTGGACGGCAAGGATGGTTGCTATGGCGACTCTGGAGGGCCACTTTTCAATAAGTATGACGAGACGACGTTTCTTCTCTTTGGCATCACCTCTTACGGTGCTAAGTGTGGTAATAAAAATATTCCTGGAGCCTACACTCGCATCAGCAAATACATCGACTTTATCAATGATGTCCTGGGGATGAGGCAACCTCAACCGGTCTATCCAGCAGATCAAATGCCTATACCCATACAAACTTTGCCCCCGCAAAACAATCCCCCGCCCTACAACCCACCCCGCCAAGCTCAGCGCCCCGTCCACTTCAAGGATTCACACAATCACTTTTTTATGCCTCGTGACTGGCAACCTTTCTGGAGGGGCGGCGGCTGGTTCTTTTAGGTCCTTATGATATCAACGGTAATAAAATTAATATAACTCGATCTCGAAATCCAAAGCTGCTTACTTTTCCAGTTAAATATGCTTTCAGTTTTTGCTTGGTTCTTTTTATATTCAACCCTTCTTTGTTCCAAACAAATTAAAACAGAAATGACTTACACCAGTCTTTTCCTTTCAGCTGGTTGGCTTGATCTTCAAACCATTCTAAATCTTATAAATTTCCATCGGACCCCTCGCATCAATATAGCCAACCCGCTGTTCCAGAAAACAAAATAAACTCTGTCTCAGCCAGCTTGAACGTCCAAATCAACCCCACCCGACGTGATTTAGGTTACCCCTGAACCAGCAGTGCTGTAACCATGTGATACCTTTAAATACAGGAATAATTGGTCACCTTGCCATATAGTTAACCGATGGATCATCAATATATCAAACAGGCATACCTAAGCCTTGACTCTGATTTCGATCAACCCAATCCTGATGACAGTACGTCTGCACTATCGAAACGCCATCCTTCACAGATGACCGATTCAAATGTTCCCACGGAAACCAAAGGTCTAAATTATAAACCATTTATAGCAACCTATGACGATATTGCTGAAACGAAAGATAGGGTAAGTATAAGCATCCACTGCTATCCCATCAAAAGAAAAGGGTCTCAGTTTGCAAGGTTGGATCTCGTACTTTGACGTTTAAAGGTCAATCTTGAAATAGCCTGGTGACTGACCTTTTCAAAAAGCTGGGCAGCTTTGCCGTGGTTGGACTTGTTGAAAGCACGTGAAGAACGTACCGAATAAAGATCATACGGGACTTCATAGCTTCCCAGGCTCGCATTTTTATAAATCCTGCTTAGCTTAGCTAGATGGATATGATTCAAGCCCTTCAGGATGTTCATTGCTCTTAGTTATGGATTTATAATATGCTACACTTCCATAACAAGGGTTTGCTTTGAGAGCCTCAACCCAAGTGCCTTCTTTAAGATATATTAAAAGCAAAAACATCGATGTGTTTTATTGGATGGTACATACTTAATAGCTTAAGTCAGTTGGGGAATTACCCAATGAGATTGTGAAATTTAATGTAGCGTTTGAAATGCTTTACTTGAATGTTAAGCATTGAGAAATATAATCACATTTTAGATTTTGTGAAAAAGTGCCATATTTGGAGTTCCTCGGGGAGATTGGCGGGAGGAAGGATATTTTCAGAGGTCAACTTAAAATTTGGGGTATAGAAAGGGGTGGTTTTCAAAGTGGAGTTAAGCGTTGAAATATCCCCTTTCTGGCGGGACTCGACGAGGGCTTTCCAGTGGGAATGGGTTTGGTCTATGACGCGTAGCGCATAGTCAGCGTCTTGAGGTTTGCCGTCAAAGGCGAATTTATTTTGAGGTTTGCCGTCAGGGCGCTTGTAGTTACGGAACCAATCCAGGGAAGCAGCCAACAAGCCTGGGAAATGGGCTTCGACATCAGAAATATCATTGACGGAAGATGCTTTAGGATCCGCCAAATCAATCGCAATCATCTTCCAGTCGGTCTCTCCTTCATCCAGAAGTGCTAGAGTGCCCAGTATTTTTACTTGTTTGATTTGTCCAGGAAATCCAATCTGTTGACCAATTTCAATTACATCTACTGGATCATTATCTCCCTTGAGATGAGTATCGGGGTCAGAGTGGTTAGGATCTTCCCAAGTCTAAAGTGGGACAGTTAGCAACTGTGATCCATCCATATGAAGTAGCATTTTCGGATTTAGAAGCTTACTTGAGGTAAGGCACCGTAGTTCCAAATATATCCGGTATAGGGAAACAGGTTCTTTACAAAGCGAGCCTTGCCATTCTTAGAGTCTAACTTTATGGGATTGAACGGCACTTTAGTTGCGACCTTGGAAATGATTATTAAAGGTTAATCGATGTCTTTTTACCTCAGCCTTAGCGTTAGTCCAGCGGGGGATCTCGACTACCATATTAAAGATCCTTGTATTACTCTTCGATGATCCGCTCTCGATTGGCTTTTGTTCCAAGGGCACATCATGGAAAAATGAGAGTGGCTGGCCAGATTTTTCTAAGGCAATAATAAGCTAATCTGCCCAGGTGAACCCCAGTTGCGTTCAATAGCAAGAACCAAGCAAATCAATCCAAACTATATAATTTATAACTTGTGATATTCATTAACATGAAAAGTGGGGGGTTACCCTAGGCTTGCTTTTCAAAAAAGACAAGAACCTTTTTCAGAAGTGGAAAATCGACTTTATAAAATTAAAAAGCGAGGTAAGATATACATAGTAAGAATTAAGAGTTGCAAAGAAAATACATGATGCTTGGTTGCAGGGAGTGATCAGGAGTTTTCCCTTCAAAGTCAAGAACAAGATGAATTACGGAAAGATAGTTACCCAAGAATAGCTGGTACTCGATGGTGTTAGCTGCACCGACCTGCCTCAAGGAATAGGACGTAAACTTTGATGCCAATTCCGACAAGGCTTTTTTCTGACTCATCGCAAGTTACACTCTAGTAGCTATAAAACTATGAACTGGGATCTCACAGCCCTTATTCAATTGCTTAGCACGCGCTTGATTACGTCCAAAGTCCGTCAGCAAGCGCCGCTCTAGAAGATTGAGCGGAATTGATCGAATTGGGTGATTACAACCCCATTCGAACTCCACAAGCTAAAACAAGTCTGAAAAATATTTGGGCTTTAAAACCCTGGCAGCAAAGTTTTCATCCAATTTCATTCGCCAATGGACTGGCAATCTTCCCTACACAAACTTTTAGCTCAAACCATCATTTAATTCCCATTGGGACCCAACCCTGCTCAGCAGGGCTCGTCAAAAGGATCTGCATACCAAGTTTATCTCAATTCTCAGGCTGACCCTCTCCACCAACCAATAAGCAACAATACAGATATTCCAATCATCCAAAATCCAAACTTACCAGCAAAAGTTTGGGGGTCAGAAGCACTTGGCAAAATAGATCCAAATCACACCAATACTACAAACCAATTTTTATCCAACTCCTTTAATGCCCAGGCAAAATCACCCAGGTTACAACCAAAAGCTCTCTAAAAGTCATAAAGACCATGCTATATAAACCCTTCCAAGGACTACCATAAATGCTCATAAAATTAAATGATAATTATGTGCACTTGCAGGATAACCCATATCCATCATCAATATCTGGCTGGACCACCAGAATATCAACTTTGAGCTTCTGTTTTACCTCCCAAAGGGAGTTATTGAGTATGTGTCACTCAACAGGATACATCCCAAAAACTCACACCTTGACACTCAATTGCTGCATTGGGTGATTCAACCCACCCACAACCAGAATAATAACTTCTTCATCTGAGGAGGCCATCCAGTTGAAAAGATAATTTTTATAGCTGAGATAGACACCATAGCATCCACATCTTTTTACCTTTTTTATTCCAAGGAGTATAAAATTAGCTGCTGTCAAGTATATACATCTGAGAAGTATAATAAACAAAATAAAGGGAAAATTTAAAAAGATAATGATGCTTTATCTGATTTGAATATTGGGGACTATATAGTATCACAGTAAGCCATCTACTGACCATGTATATCATGATAGTCATGAGGCTTTTCCAGGTAGTGTTCCAGTCAGGATTTGAAATGTTTGATCCCCATATACATTGGGCGTCTGATAATAGTGCCACCCATTATTCATCTGTTGGGGAATTACTTCCCTGAGAGGGAGTAATTGTAGATCTTGTGACACTATCACAGAAAGATGATCAAGAAATAGATCACCCAGAAGCATACTATAGCAAGACTCTTACCAAAGCTGAAAGGAACTATAGTGTGGCTGAACAGGAATGTCTTGCAGTATTGCTAGCTATAAAGAACTTCCACCCCTATTTATACAGGACTCACTCACAGTGATCACTGATTATTCCCCTTTAAGATGGTTACAGAACATGAAAGATCCCTGCAGAAGGCTTGCATAATGGGCTTAGAAACTTCAAGGATATTATCTTACCATTCTCCACCAAGCCATGACCTTACACCAGGATGTTGATGGGCTGTCCTGGTTACCTGCACTCACCTGTCTAGTTGCTGACAAATACATGATCTTTGATTTAATTGGGCAACATAAACTATGGAATGTTGAATCTCTTTCCGTTCAGGAACACTTGAAAGAGATGTCCCTTAATACTCAAATCCAAGGTGGACGTCTTTACAAACAGAAAGGAACCCAGTGGCTACCATACATCCAAGCCTCTGCCAGAACAGACACCATCATAGAAATACATACTCAAATGGATCACAGTGCAGTAGAGGAAACACAGGAATGGCTGAAGAATTGATGTTACTCAGAAGAAATGTTACAAAAAATCCAGCAGACTCTAGATGCCTGTTTAGTATTTAGATTTCATACTGGCCCACAGCTCAGATACAAACATTGGATCCCTTCTTCATCCTCTCCTAATTATGTAGTTAGCATCAATCTCATATACCTTTTAGCCATAGAAATAGGAGGGCATTAGTATATATTGATTGCTGTGGATCACTTGACAAGATGGATAGAAGCCTATTCATCTTCTAACGCTTCTGATAAGTTAATTGCCTCTTTTCTGCTGCATTATGTATTCTCACTTCATGGAAGTCTAAACATATTACTATCAGATAATGGTCTGAACTTTACTCCCTAGGTGGTGGTTAAACCTTCTAATCTGTTTGGCACTTATCAAACCTCTACAGCCCCCAATGATTGTTGTGAATGCCGCTATTCACCATGTTTTGATTTTGCCTTAGGTGGGTTATTTTGAGGATAAATCCCTCTCTTTTGTGTTTGTCCTTCAAAATGAGTCTGGCTCTAATTTGGGAAACCCAATTGTTCAGTTTCCTGATTCTGCGCAACTCACTTGCCCCACTCATGCTTGTGGCGAGTGATCCTACCGTCCATGTACTGTTTTGTGATAAAGCTAGACAGTATATATTCCATTTCTTATTCACCAATAAAAATTAAGTTCTATTCACATTTTTGTCTTTGTGCCTTCACGTACTTTGGTGCCTCTCTAGCCACGTCTAGCAGATATTATTCAATCAGGGCCACAAGGTAATCACATAGCCTTTCCTGCCATTCTAACTGAGACTTAGTACAAATCCAATCCTAAGGTTAGGATTCCCTGTTGTGTATCTGTGCTGCGCCTCAGGTCACGACAAAAATGGTGCTCACTACAGGGGCTGTAAGCCCCTTGGTTATCCCTTTCATAACCACATTTTCAGGACCTTTTCCTCTTTCCATACAAGCCCCAACTTTGCCTGAAATTACTAGTCCTCCTATCAAGGAAAACATCAAAGACCTGCCTATTGTCCCTACTATGCTGAACCTTGGGAATGGCCCTCTTCTAATGGCCTACCCTTTGGGTACTCCTGACTTAGAACAATTCATGGCAGTAGCCCTTGGGATAGCCCGTGATGAAGCCATCCCTTGCCTCCAGCTACAGTTCAATTGAGCAGAGTATTATGAATTGATTGTGGCTCTGCAATTTCCACAGCATCTCCTCCCAGCGGCTGGTTCCACTGAACATCTATTGGCTTCCTTTTTACAACTTGCCTTAGCTCATCATCAAATGGTGTTAGGACTCCACGTTCAGGAAATCTTGTCCCTACAAGCAGCTGTAACTAATCACTGGGACCAATTTGTTGCTTATCAACAGTGGACCCATTCCCTGTTTTCCCTGGTGTCTGAAAATCAGCGCAACTTGGTCACCTCCCAATCCCGCTTGGTCAATTCCATTGAATGCATACGCCAGTCCACCCCCGAGTACGTCAGAGAGCATCTACATGAGTTTCACCAGTTGGAACAACCCTAGTGCACCCAATTAGACTCCATCCTGAATGCCTATCTCACCAACTTTGAACAGCTTGTGCAGCAGCTCAACAAGTTCAGTGCTTACTCCTTTGACCAACTACAGCAAGTAGCAGCCCTTGCTGCTAAAGGCCTCCACAAACTTGGTGAAGAATTCAATCAAGAAAGGGCTGCTACCGCTGCTACCATTGCCAAAATCCAGACTCAAGTGGATAAATTGTACACCCCTACACCAGATGCCCTGCCTTCTTCTACATCTGATGATTTGATGGATAGAGAGCAGAAACTATGGGATGCCATTCAAGAGGTAAGAGCGTCCACTTGCAGTCAAGATTGCCCTACCAAAGCTCCTCAGACCAATCCCCAAGTCTTGCTCTGACAACTCAAGTTGCTGAATTACAACAAGAGATTGCTACCTTGCGTGAGATGATGGTGTCTGCTGTTAGTCCAACTGGGGTTACCAATGACAATTGCTGTTGCCCTGGCTTGTCATGAGCTCCCTGCATTCACTGTGCTAGAGAGTTTGTTGCAGATTAAATGGATTAAACATTAAGTTGTCCATCTAGGAATTGAGCAACAGAACAATTGCGCAATTGCGCTATTGCATCTTGATTCCACTAGTGATAAAGACGTTTAAAACGCCCCTAAAACAGGTGTTTGATTTGCCTTTTGAATGCGCACAAGGCACAGGCTTCACTTCCAGGATTATAAATAGAACAACAAAGTTATTTATATCTACCTCCATAAGGAAAGCTGCAAGAAAGCGGTTGTTCTCTTGTGCAGGACTTTTAGCTGTGTCAACCCACTCTCCTCCATTTGGAAAGTTCTTCTGTCTGTGCCTCCCTGCCTCTGGTGGCAATTCCCCGCCTCACACTATATAAGTGCAATACTATCTAAATAAATACCAGTTTTGTCTATACACCTTATTATTCTTCTGTCCTTCATAGGCTGTCACTATACCATCAACAGGTATAGTATTAAGAATTAGTTCACTGACTAACTGTTCATAGAAACTAGCAACCCTTTGCTGCAACTTTTACAACATTGGCGCTCATGTCTTACAACACCAACAGCCCCCACCCCCGCGGTCCTTTCAATGAGGAGGGAGGAATGCCCCTGGCCCAGTCTCCTGCCACTGCTTCTCCTTACCACCAGGCACCGGCCTTTACTGCTGCTAATGCCCATGCTGGGGAAAGAGCAGGCGCTCCCTATGGCCTGTCCAACCTAAGCCAATTCATGCCAGACCATCAAAGGCCCCAGGCTATTCTTTTTGGTCAACCACTGCTCCTACAAGCACCTGCCCCCTTAGAGATTGACGCCAACTCTTCACCTTCCAAAGACGCCATCCGTAGTGCCATACACACCATGGATGTTGGTGCTGCTGGCAATGGTTCTTGATCTGAACACCTGGTCATTCAGAAGCCTTCTGCTGAAAACGCCTTGGGTTGCTTTCAGAATCTCTCCCAGTTCAACCCTGACCAGCTCCGCCATGACCTCCGTACTGTTGAACATATCAAGGACTACCTACACCAATTTGCCCATCCTGCCATATGCCACAGCTGAATGCACCTGGGCTTCATCCAAAGCCTAATGCATGACCAGGGAATACTGGTATCTAACCAACAGACGTTCCTCCAGGTCCTTTACTCTGAGCTTGGCAATACTTTCACCACTGTCAATCAGTATCTTGCCAAAGTCACCAACACCCAGAACACCATGCTCCACTGGGTTGATGCCATCAAAGCAGAAATAGCTAAGCTAGTCCCAGTGCATGTGGTACAGACCCTCACCCATCAGGGTGTAGACACCAATTGGATTAGTGTGGTTACAAACCACGTGCTGGAGACTGGCCCCATAGTTTAAAGCCTGACTCATGAGGTGGAAGTCTTAGCCTGCCACCTTGCCACCATCCCCTTATTTACCCCCACTTCTGCCGCTACCAACAACTCCCCTTCCAGCGCCCTTCTTGGTTGAGACATCCTTGAGCTCTTTGATCACTACAAGAAGATGCAGATAGAATTGGTCCAGCAGAGTGCCGATCTTGCCTTCCTGTTTGATGGCTACCACACTGTGTCAGAACTTCAGGATAGTCTCAAACTTTGCCAATTGCATGACAGAGCTGACAGAGCTGACAGCCAGACCCAAGTTAGGAAGGACAAGGAAGTAATAGCCTTGCTCCAAGCTGAGCTTGCCACCCACAAAAAGCGCATCACCTCTCTGGAAGATGAATTGGATATCAACTGTCAGGAGAACAAGGTCTATCAAGATGAGCTGGACAAGCAACAACTTCTCCTGGACGCCTTCCAGAGCCAATTGGCTAGGATGGACAGTGAGATTATGGCCGTCAACTTACAGGATATATCCATCAACTCCAAGAGTCACCACAGTCCACTGAGGTCCTCTAGTCCTGAGTTGTATCATAGCTACAAAAGCAATGAAGACCACACTCAGTTGGCTCCTAATGCTGTACAAGTATTAGAGCCAGTACTGGAGTCTAAGGATGACGTCTTGGCCACCCCTGAAGCTTCTGGAGCTGCTCAAAACAGAGAAGGTGAACGCAAAGCCCAGCAAGAGGAAAATTGTTGCCGCGCCTCTGAGGCTAGGTTTGCTGCCTCCACTCTCAGCTGTTCCCGTCTCACCTGCTCTCCAGTGAGGATCACACCTGCTCCCCTCCAACATGACTCCAACAACTTCAAGCCCATAAATCTACCCAAGTTTGACTGCAAGAGCAATGTGGCCATGTTCTTACGTCTGTACCAGAACTCCATGTATGGTGCAGACAATGCCATGAGGGACTCCACAATCATCAACTGTCTGGATGCTGAGACTCAAACCATTATCTTACCACGTCTCCCTGAGAATGGCTGGACTTTTGCTAACGTCTCCAGAGCCTTAACAGAAGAATTTGGTAGCCAAGAAGCACTCCTTGGTTGTAAGAAGGACTTTGCCGACATCAAGTTAAAGGCAGGGGAAACCCTAGAAGACTTTACTTCTAGGTTCTACCTTGAAGCTCAAAATCTAGAGTCTATGAATGTGGTGCAGTTTATTGATGTACAGTCAGCACTCCTTAATGCTGTACGTGTCAACCGGGAACTATCTCTGGCCCTTAAGTCAGGCATTTACAACGCTTGCACCATACCAGATCTGATTTGCCACCTACGCACCTACAAGGAGGAGTTCAAAGTACCTCTTCCTGAAGGCCGCCCTTGCCAGCAATCTGAGCATAGACCCTGAGTGGCTGTTGAGATGCCCAAGCCTTCTGACAAAGTTAGGCCGGCTCCAGTCAACAATGGCCCCCGTACTTGCTTCAAATGTGGTATGGCTGGTCACTTCTCTCAGGAATGTAGGAATCCGTGCCAAAAGTTCCACCATGTAGGCATGGAGGACACTGAAGAGGACTACGCAAAGAACACTGATATTAAGGAGGACAATGAGGACCAATAAAAAAACTACTAAGCAGCCAGGACAAGGAGAAATCCTTGGCTGCCTTCATAATATTGATACCATCATCTCCCCCATACCACTGCCCCCCAACAAACCAGATCAGAGGCCTGCTGCCTTGCCATCCTCTGAGGCCAACCCTAAGAATAACCCTCTCTGATTGACTTCAACTCCCAACCAATACATGATTTAACGTCTGAAGGAGTTCAAGAGGACCTCCTACATTGAGTCCTCACTGTTAACACACAAACTCATTGGACTACACTTTGCCCTGAGGTGGTTATCCCCCAAGTAGCTCAGATAACAGTGTCCTTACCCTATGCCAAACAACTGGCTCAAGCAGGCGTCAAAGTCACCTGTGAGGAGGACAGTGCTGAACAACTGGCTAAGCTGCTCTGTACAGTAAATGTCTCAGCACCGCTAGAATCCCTCAAGGAAGTAAGCCCAGCTGTGAGAGCTGCCATGGCTACCTTCATGGAGAAGTTCAAAGGACTAAGTGTACAACAGGTCTCAAAGATTGTGGAGATCAGAGAGGACTGCCAGGATTGCACCTATATTAAACTGGTACTGAACAAGACTCATGTCCAGGCCATACTGAATACTGGTGCCCCTGGAAACATTATATCCTCTCAGCTGATTAAGAAACTTAAGCTGGCCCTGGACTTGGCCTACCATGAAGAGTTCAGTACTGCTGGGCCACTGACCACTAGAGCAAAAGGAGCCTACACTTCTCTCCCTCTTTGCTTTGGGAAGCTAATGGTCACTGCTCCTGCTATAGTTCTGGAAAGCAACAGCTATGCCATTCTTATTGGGACTAGCTTCATGGTTCAGTATAGCACTGTGACTAACCATGGAGATCATACATTTGGAATATTGGGCCATTCTATACCCATGTTCTATCATGGTGATTGCCCGTCTGACCTGCCCTTACGACGTCTGCACTACATCAATCTGGAGACCGCCAACAGAGAGCTTCCAGTTGCTTATACACTGCGTAGTAAGAAGGTCAATGTGCTACCTCTCTCAATTGGGGAAGCCAAGGGTATCCCAGTTTACGCCTCCTGTAATGTGACTATCCCACCTGGCGCCCAGGTGATCCACAATACAGGCTTCTTGCTGGCTCTACCAGCTGGCACTCATGGAGAAATCTTTGGCATCCCTAATGCCTCCAGACTAGAACCATGGGTTGCACCAGGCATCCTCATGCCAATTGAGAAGAAGGTACTCATACTCTTGGCCAACATGAGTTGTGAAGCTATGGTTGTCTCCAAACACCAACTTCTGGCTTATATATGACTGGAAGAGCATGACAACCTTCAGGAGACTTCCCCCTTTGCGGACTTCTCTGAGTTGAGTCTACCCTGTGAGCAACCACTGGTGCTATTGGTTATAAGCCACAACTCTCTATCTGGCCTCTCTGAAGAGCAGAAGGATCAAGCTATGGATCTCTTTGCCCAGTATAAGGATGTGTTTGCCAAGGATGATTATGACCTGGGCAAGGCTGCAGATGTTGCTCATCATATTGACACCCAAGGCAGTCCACCTATCCTCTCCAGGCCTATACAGCGCAGTCAAGCCAATCATGCCGTGGCTAACAAGGAGCTTCAGAAGCTATTGGGATCTGGCTTACTGGTCCCCAGTAAAATCCCTTGGGCTTCCCCTCTCCTGATTGTCAAAAAGAAGGATGGCAGCAACCATGTGGTGATTGACTACCGTTGACTGAATTCTGTTACCAAGAAGGATTCATATCCCCTCCCTTGTATTGACAATACCTTGGACCAACTGAGTGGTGCCAAGTTCTTCAGCGCCATAGACCTTATCAGTGGGTACTGGCAGATTGACCTACCCCTTGCCAATCATGAAAAATGTGCAATCATCACTGACCAAGGGCTATTCCAACCCACAAGGATGCCTCAAGGTCTGTTTAATGCCCCAGCTACCTTCCAACGGGCTATGGATGCAGTGATGGGCGACCTCAAACTCACCAGTGTCTTGGTCTACCTGGATGACATTAATGTGTTCTCCCAAACCTTTAATAATCACCTACAACACTTGGAGGAAGTCTTCCAGAGGTTACTTGCAGCCAATCTCAAGCTCAAGCCACGCAAGTGCAACTTCTTCAAGGAGCACCTTGAGTTCTTGGGGTTCATCATTAGCCAAGATGGACTCTGCCCTGTACCTCTGAAGGTGGAAGCCATTGAGCAAATGCAGATCCTGACCAATAAGCGGGACATGCAGGTCTTCCTGGGGATGATTGGGTACTACCGCCGCTTCATCCCCAACTTTGCATCCTCAGGTGACCCCCTTTTTCAGCTTCTCTGAGCTGATAAGGAATTCTTCTGGAGCCCAGCATGCCAATCTGCCTTCAATGCTCTCAAAGGAGCACTGACTGCAGCTCCTGTGCTGGCCTACCCTGACTTTGCCAAGCTGTTTGTGGTTCATACAGATGCTATTCTGACGGCAATTGGGGGTGTTCTCTCCCAACTGGACTCCAACGGACTTGAAAGCCCTGTGCAATACTGCTCACGTACGCTTAATGTTCACAAGAGGAACTAAACTGTCACTGAACAAGAGTGTCTGTCTGTGATATACTCCTACCAACAGTTCAGAGTCTATCTCCATGGGGTACATTTCACAGTTGTAACAGACCATGCCTCCTTGCTATGGCTGAAGACCCTCAAGGACCCCAAAGGACGTCTGGCGCATTGGGCCATTAAACTTCAGTCTTATGACTATGAGATCATTCATCAAGACAGGGCAGCCCACCAGAATGCTGACTGTCTCTCCTGCCTTCCCAATGTTGCCTTAGTATCCCCCATGGCTAACATTCTCTATGACAAACTTATGGAGGATCCTTCTTTGTGGGGGGAGGAGCCAGTAGAGATACAGAGTGCTCTCAGGAAGCTAACTGTTGATATCAAGGTCTCTAAGGGACAACTCCTGAAGCTTTGTGGAGACTCTTGACTATCCTACATACGCCCATCCCTAAGCATGGACTCAGTAGTGGCCGCTCACAAGACTACTGGCCATGGTGGCATACAGAAGACGTTAGCTATGCTACAGCAGTACTGCTTCTGGGAAGAAATGCACACTGATGTAGTGGATACACTAGCCAACTGTCATGATTGCAACATTGAGAGGCCTAAGGTTGCCAAGTTTCAACACAGACTTGTACACCCTGGGTTTGCCTTCCACACTGTAGTCATTGATGTAGTGGGACCCCTGCCAGCTACCAACAGTTGCAACAAGTTCATCATTGTGGCAGTTGACCATCTGAATAAATGGGTAGAGGCCAAGGCAATTCCCAACCAATCTGCACTGGTGACAGCTACGTTCATCCTGGAGAATATCATATACAAACATGGTTGCCCCCAGATTCTGCTGACAGACAATGGTACCAACTTCACCAGTTATAACATCCCCCGCCTTAACCAACTGATGGGAATTAGTGGGACACTATCCACTCCTTATCACCCATAGACAAATGGCATGATAGAGCACACTAATGGGAGCCTGGTCCAGATACGCCGGAAGCATAGTCACCAATATGAGACTGAATGTGATACCTTCCTGCCTGCGGCCACCTATGCATACAACATTGGGTACCATCAGGCCACTGGCAAGCTGCCCTTCCAAATTTGCTACGGCCAGCAACCAGGACTTCCCCCTTTACTATATTCCTTGGTAAAGCCCAGCCTGGCTGTGTCCCCAGAGGCATACCTCAACAAGCTGGTTCAAACTCTTATTTGCTTGCAATCAGAGGCCTACACTGTAAACTTAAACCATAAGTTGCAGTATCTAGAACAAGCTGCATCCAAACGCCCCGCCTTACCCACTTACCTGGTAGGAGACTCAGTCTACTTCTTCAGCAATGGAGGGTACAGCCGCAAATCAAACTTGCCTCCCTTTGGCAAAGTCCAGTTCAAGTTATCCAGAAGACCGGCCCCAACTCCTACACCCTTAAGAAGCCCCATTCTGGGCAATTGATCACTAGAGTATACACTCAGTATATGTGTGCTGCTCCTAGTGACCAAGAGTAAGCCCCAATGAGGACAATAACCCAAAAAAACAAAAGCCTACTTAAAAAATTCCATGCGTTGTTGTCCTGTTTGCAATAGTGTTGCACCAAAGTATGAGGAATAAGAATGAAAGAACAAGGCGTTTATTGGAGACTGACAAGACTCTTCCAGTACCGCACCAACTGTTCTATCACCTGAATGACAGCCAAGAAACACAACTAGTTGCCTACAGATCCACAAAGCCAATGACCAAGGATTAGGCAACAAACCCCCACCTAACAAGACATGTGATTTGACCCCAACACTATAGCCGCTACCTAGAGACGCCAAGCCATTCTTGACCCTGTTGTCTAATCCAGTGGAGGGAAATGTTGCAGATTAAATGGATTAGACATTAAGTTGGCCATCTAGGAATCGAGCAACAGAACAATTGCGCAATTTCCTATTGTATCTTGATTCTACTAGTGATAAAGACGTTTAAAACGCCTCTAAAATGAGCATTCAATTTGCCTTTCAAATGCGCACAAGGCACATGATTTACTTCTGCAATTATAAATAGAACAACAACGTTATTTATATCTACCTCCTTAAGGAAAGCTGCAAGGAAGCAGTCGTTCTCTTGCGCGGGACTTTTAGCTGTGCCAATCCACTCTCCTCCATTTGGGAAGTCCTTCTGTCTGTGCCTCCTTGCCTCTGGCGGCAATTCCCCCGCCTCACACTATATAAATGTAATACTATCTAAATAAATACCAGTTTTTTTCTATACACCTTATTATTCTTCTGTCTTTCATAGGCTGTCACTATACCATCAACAGGTATAGTATTAAGAATTAGGTCACTGACTAACTGTTCATAGAAACTAGCAACCCTTTGCTGCAACTTTTACAACAGAGTTAATAGCTCTAGCTAATGAGGTGGACCACTTGAAATGAGACCACTCTGAACTTGATAAAGGCGTATAAGAAATGAGTGAGTTAATCAATTCAGTGAATGCTAGGTTTGCTCCTTGCCTTTCAGTGGGCCTGTCTCTTACTTTCCAACTGGCTGAGCTTTCCTCGGTAGTAACTGCACAGGGTCAGCGCCTGGATGTTACTGAGCAACAGACCTCCCTTGCTAATAATACAGGCACCCTCACTGCTGAGACCCTGACTACTCTTGAGGAAAGTGTTTGACAGCTGTGGGCTAGACGGCCCCCCTCCAAATCTGAAGCAGGATTCTCCCCACGCATAAATGTACTTGATAGCAACAATGGTGGCACAGCTCCTGAAGCACATTTTAAGCCTACCTTTAAGAAAGTCTTTGACCCCAGAACCTTGACCATTGAAGCTTTCCTAACTATCTACAAAACTGCCATGAGACAAGCATCAGACAAGGTTAAGAAAGAACATATTTTGACCTGTCTACACCCGACTTGCCAGGAGGTTGTGGTGCCTGAGCTGCCCTCCATTTAGATGTGGGAAGATATGAAGCAGCTTCTGATTGACAAGTTTGGTGGTGACCTTAGCTTGGAAGCAAAAAGGTCACTTTCATACACATTGCTTTCAAACCTAAGGAGACTCTAGCTGAATTTTCAGATAGATTCTACATAGAAGGACAACAGCTGATCACAAGCCGCCAGTTGACCGCACATGAAGCGTACATGGCTTGCGCTCAAGCCCTCAAGGTTAAAAAGTTTCTGTGTCTTCACTTCAAAGCTCATAAAGCCATGCTTTCTTCTATGAAGAGCATAAAGACACTGTTGCAGGATATGCACCTTACCCATTCTGGGGCAGTTGTGCAGGAGAATTGTGCTGCCTCTAACTCTGGGTTGTCTTTGCGTGGCCCTTGTATCCTCACCATGAACTCACAGAATCCTCCTTGACCCAGGGTTGCCATAACTATGGGCAGATGAGCCACCATTACTTAGTCTGTATCAATCCTCAGGTTGAAGGGGCTGATCCCAAGGAACAGGCGGGAAAAGAACAGTCGACCTAGAGGCAGAGACACTCTTGGTTGACAACTCTTCCCAGTCTCCTCCAATCCCCCCTCCATTGCTGACTCTGAGCCTGCCAATACTGGGGCTTTCCCCATCCTGCTGCTATTCCACAAAATATCTGATGACTCTGACATAAACAATTCAGATGTGGAGGATCCCAAAACCTATGGGTATTCAGTCCTTGCCATCCCAGAAACTATTGCTGTCCCTTATAAACTACGTTCTGGGAAATCTACAACAACTGCCAAGCCGCTGCCTGAAGCCAAGGAGGTTATCTCTTGACCTTATCTTACTCAAGCTAAGAGATCCCCCATGCTTGTAGAGTCTTCTGAAGAAGCTGCTGAGGTTGCTGACGCTGTGTTCAAAAACGGTTCAGTCTCGCTTTGTCAGGGATTTTCCCCCTGATAACAACAATCTCTCCTTCCTGGGAAATTGTTCTACCTCATCAATGAATTCCTATCCAGAAAGTAACAAAAAATTGTATTCTCCATCTAATATTATCAACAATGTTTTGGACGGGGATCAAACCCAGGACCCAAAAGAGAGGGCACAGGTTAGTGTACAGTCAAAGTGTCAACTCAAATTACCTATTTATGTTGATACAATCCATTTGACTTTTGTTCTGCCTTTTAAATCTACTTTCAAAACTTTTAATAGTTTAGCCAGCAACGTCACTTACCGCTTGCATTCTGATTGGCTGCCTGTCTTGACCTTGTTGCTCTCAAACCCACTTGTTACATATGCAACTATGGCTCCACATTTGATCTCTGTTAATATTAAGCTTATCAACTGCTTAATTGTTTCTGATCTTGTGGCTGTTTTTTGGACTCTTTTCTTATAAGAGTTTTAATTACTTATATTATTAAGCTATCACCCAATGCACATATTGGAGAGATATTTTATTTCAATCATTATTTTCATGTCAATTATTGGAGAATCCCCTCACATCAAAGGTTCCTCTTAAAACTGCTTCAGCCTCATTGAAGTATTTAAGGGAACAAATTCAATTCTTCCTACTTGTTCCAAAAATATAGATTTATATTACCTTACTCCTGCCCACACTTATTCTTTGATCCCTCATTTGAAACCATGAAAGGAATCTTATTCCTGTTCTGGTTTTTAGTCCTCCTGCTTACAGTTGTATTAGGTCTTGAAAACCCTACTCCCACCACTGACTGGCATAAATCCTCTCCCAATGATGCCCACCAGAAGGAGTCTCTGGCCAACAGGTGGTTCAAGTATCCCTCCGGCCACTGGGGAAGAAAGTTTCATTATGGTTGCAACACCACTCCTCCTCTAGTAGAACCCTCTCTGGTTAGGCCCAACACATCTTTCTACCTGTTGACATACCTGGTAGATTATTATATATTGGGTTGGTTCATCTTGATGATGGGTAGATTTGCTTATTTGGGCCATCTTGTCATGATCACAGTACCTATTAGATCAGTAATTGCAGGGCTCAACTTAGGGGCTTTGGTCCACCAGGTAGGGAACTTGTTCCCTATCAAGTGGGTCACTGACACGCTTCCTCTCCAGACTGTCTACAAGGAGTTTCCAGGCTTGAGATGCATGATCAAGAAGTGGGATAAAGAACTAGCAGAAGCTCAAGATATTCTGGATGTCCTCCCACCCTTTAGTTGTACTACTACTCATGTAGAGATATCCATCCAAAAGGTGAAGATTAAGGCCATCTTGGACACTGGATTTCCTGTTAATGTTGTCTCCTCAAAGCTTGCCAAGAAATTCAAAATTGCCCCTGGCCTTAACTATCATCAATTGTATGGCACAGCTGGGCTGTCCATGACTTGCACTATAGGAGCTTATTCTGCTCTTCCCATGCAGTTTGGTAAACTACTCTTGGCCATGCCTGTTGTTGTCCTGGAGAATGAGAGCTATGACCTCCTAGTTGGTACTCAATTCCTTAGGGAATATAATGGGATCATCAACTTAAAGGACAGCTACCTCTCTATCTTAGGGTATGAGATTTCTCTGATCTTTGAAGAGCCAGTTAAAGTTCCCGGGAAAAACATCAAGACATGTGCCTTAGGATATCCCACTGGTGTTTTCACTCTAAAATACTGTACCCATTCCTCCAACATGAAGTGTCCTGCGTCTGAAGGGATTCCTCTCTTGGCCACTTCCGCTGTAACCATTCCCCTTAGATCTCAGGCTATCCTAGACTCCCAAATATCATATGAGTTACCTGAGAGTACGTTCCTAGAGTTATACTCTCCTCCCTTGCTAGGACGTAATGAACCCTATCTCTGTCCAGGAATCTTGGATGTCTCTCATAAGGACCCTGTTCAATTACTGGTTGCCAACTTAACCGCTCTTCCCATACATGTGTTTAGAGGGCAGGTTGTTGGTTATGACAAGTTATTGAATGCTCCTGACATCCTATCACTACATCCCTTTGGTATGTTCCAGGACTTCAAATTACCTGAAGACAAGCCCCAAGTCTTATCCTTATTCACTGCTCAAGACTTCCCATAACTATCCCTGGTGCAACAGAAAGAAGTGCTTGATCTGCTGGATCAGTTTTCAGATATTTTTTTATAAAGACAGCACTGATTATGGTCTAGCTAAAGGCGTCATTCATCATATTAATACTGATGACACTCCCTCTTTCTGCGCTAAACCATATTGCTGCAGTTGTGTAGAGGACACTCAGGTGTCTAAAGAGCTCAAACAACTTCTAGATGCTGGACTAAATGCTCCTTCTCAGAGACCATGGGCCTCCCCCTTGCTCATAATAAATAAAGAAGGATGGAGGTCATCATATTGTGATGGACTGCCAACAATTGAACTCTCTAACCAAAAAGGATTCTTATCCCTTACCACGTATTGATGATGCTCTCTGCCGCCTTATGGGCTCCAAGTTCTTCTCTGCTATAGACCTAGCCTCTGGGTACTGGCAAGTTGATCTCTCTCCTGAGGATAGACAGAAGGCTGCGCTCATCACTTCCAGAGGATTGTTTGAACCTACACAAATGCCGCAAGGACTCTGCAATGCCCCAGCTACTTTCCAACAAGCCATGAACTCTATCCTCCGTGATTTAAAGCTCTCATATGTACTAGTATACTTAGATGACATAACAGTCTTTAGCGATACCTTTACCAATCACCTGGCTCATCTCAAAGAAGTGTTAATCAAGATTTGAGAAGCTGGCCTTAATTTAAAGCCATCTAAGTGTACCTTCTTCAAGGAACACCTTAAATTCTTGGGCCATTAAGTGAACCAGACAGGGATTCACCCCATGACTAAGAAAGTTGAGGCCATTGAAAAAATGCTTCCACCCACCAACCTGTGAGAAGTTCAAGTCTTTCTGGGCATGATGCAATACTACAGACAATTCATCCCTGATTTCACTGACACTAGTGAACCCTTGGTCTAGCTGTTATGTAATGTCCCTTTTGAATGGACTGCCAGCCAGCAACAGGCCTTTGAGACCCTCAAGCAAAAGCTCAAAGAGGCCCCCATCCTAGTATATCCTGACTACAATAAGGAATTCATCCTATATACTGATGCTAGAAACCTGGCCATTGGAGCCATCTTGGCTCAATTGGATGATGAAGGTGTGGATCAACCTGTAGCTTATACCTCTTGTGTCCTGAATAAGCATGATAAGAACTACAGTGTAATGGAGAAAGAGCTCCTTGCTGTGCTGCACGCTGTCAAGCAGTTCCACCATTACATATATGGCACTCATTTCACTGTGGTCACTGACCACGCTTCCCTTAAATGGTTACAACAACTTAAGGAACCAGAAGAACAACTAGCTAGATGGGCTCTCTGCCTGCAAGGTGACAACTTCACTGTGCTGCACTGCCCCAGGATTCAACATCAGAATGCTGATGGATTGTCCAGAATGCCCATCCTTGCTCTACACCCTGCTGAGGCTGACAGGCTGTACAAACTAATTGGATATCCTTCTTCTTGGGAGAAAAAGACAGAAGAAGTTCAAGTTGCCTTTTCTAAATTATCTGAAGGCACACTCATTTGCAACAATCAGATTTTCAAGAAAGTACAAGACCACTACTTGCCTTATGTAAGGCCTAGTCTTTGCCTTTTGGTGGTGCTTCAAGCTCACAAGGAGACAGGACACAGAGGCGTTGCCAAGATTTATGCCTGGCTCCAGAAGAACTACTTATGGGAAAATCTTTGCCTGCTGATTCCAGATGTTATTGCTAGTTGCCATGATTGGCAGCTCCAACAACCTTGAGCTGCCGCTCACGAGTTCATGCTAGTCCCCCCTCAACACGCATTTCACACTGTCAGTATTGACGCTGTAGGGCCTCTCCCTTGCTCCTGCTCTGGCTGCCGCTTTATCCTAATTGCTGTTGATCATTTTAGCAAGTGGGTAGAAGCTTGCCCTACTAAGAACATCACTGCCAAGACAACTGCTGCCTTTCTGCTGCAAGATGTATTCTTTTGGCATAGTTGTCCTCAAGTGTTATTGTCTGACAATGGGACTAACTTCAACACCAAGTTGATAACCTCTGTTGTTGAAGCCTTGGGATCACATCAGTCTTTCTCTGCCCCCTATAATCCTTTTACCAATGAGGCAGTTGAGCGTGCAAATTAAACTCTGGTTTATATCATGAAGAAACTCACTTACTCTGACACTGCAAACTGGGATCTATACTTACCTGCTGCTCTCTTTGCCTATTGCCTTAGAAAACATTGTGTCACTGGGTATACCCCTTTTACTATATTGTATGGTTGTGAAGCCACCACTCTGTCACTCTTGGGCCCCCCTACTCTCCTCTGATAAGGCCATGAACCCTGACAACCATATCAAAGATCTAGCCAACCAAATCATTGATATTCAGGCCACTGCTTACATGTCCGCATATAAGACCAAGATGCTTGAGCTCTCTCCCAACAATGCTAGACAGTCTCCCTTGCCTGAGTTCAACATTAGGGACCATATTCTTTACTATTGGCATAGAGTAGGGGACACACTCATAAAATAGACTTGTTGTGGGTTGGGCCCTTAGAAGTGACCTTCAAACAAGGATCAAAGTATACTGTAAAACTCCTCTCTAGCGGTCAACCGTTTGCCTGTGTGAATGCCAAGTTCCTCCGCAAGTATCACCCCCTAAGGCCAATCTATAGGGGGGCAATGTTGTGAATACCGCTATTCACCATGTTTTGATTTTGCCTTCAGTGGGTTATTTTGAGGACAAATCCCTCTCTTTTGTGTTTGCCCTTTGAAATGAGTCTGGCTCTTATTTGCAAAACCCAATTGTTCAGTTTCCTGATTCTGCGCAACTCACTTGCCCCACTCATGCTTGTGGCAAGTGATCCTACCATCTATGTACTATTTTGTGGTAAAGCTACACAGTATATATTCCATTTCACTTCTACCAATAAAATTTAATTTCTATTCACATTTTTTTATTTGTGTCTTCACATACTTTGGCGCCTCTCTAGCAACGTCTAGCAGATATTATTAAATCAGGGCCACAAGCTAATCACATAGCCTTCCCTGCCACTCTAACTGAGACTTAGTACAAATCCAATCCTAAGGTTAGGACTCTTGTTGTGTATCTGTGCCGCGCCTCAGGTCACAACAATCATCCTGCTACTAATAGGGTATAGAACAAGCCAATAGTACCTTGATAACAATAAATGTATAGTGGCATATTATCCTATCAAATCATTTAGCATTGAATTTTATGAATGCCTCTCTTTAAAGCATTTAATGAACAGGATCCTGTTGTGACTATCAGCCTAACCCATATTATTTCTTTTATGGTTATGATTTCCCTTAATTTGGAATGAGATATTAGCTAATGAATTATTTCAATTACAAGGAGCTGCTGATAATGCTTTGATAACCACCACAAAAAAGAATCTGTTGCTAGAAATAAGAATCAACCTGAACTCCTGGTCTACCCTCTTGGAAGTACTGTGCTGTTTTAGCATCATTGTCCTGGAGGAGAAAGCCACAAGTTATCCAAAGATTAGTCAGGCACTTACAAAGTTATTCATTGTTGTTATCAGGAATACTCTATAGCTTTGGGAAAACCCTGGAATATTAGTAAATTGAGTACATGAAAGATTCTTACAAGCTGATTTACCCCCACACAAAGAGCTTGAAGGGGGCATTGTTAGAGATTTCATCTATCCTGGGTCTCAGGGCAAACCTCTTGGTTCAGTGAGCAACTTGGATTCATCTTCCATGCCCAAACTGATGATCCAAACTCCCATTTTCATAAGACTTTGAACAGGATAGATTCTACCAAAATCCCCTCTATGAGTTCATCTCCATTTGAAATGACTAAAAAGGTGTCAAGAACGTTGACACCTACTACTGAGAGTAACTCAGATACCCCTAGATATCCTTTGAGATCACACCAGCCTACCTTGGCTATAAATATTCAACATTTTAAATTCCAATAAACTTATCATTCCTTGCTCTAAGCTATTATCTTTGAATGTGGTCCTTCTAAATTATAAGAGGTTTATAACCACAACTTATAAGTTTTATTAACTGTTTTAAAATCACCTTAAGATAGATTATGAATCTAGGCCACAAGCATTTGTTTTAAACTATGAAAGCAATAGTAGTTGTCTTCTTCAATAAACTAACATTTAAGTTCTTTCAAAGAGCTGGATCAACATTCTATTGTAGTAATCTTCTTTTTGTAACAACTTCCAAGAATCTGAAATTGTGGCTAAATCTAAAGGGGGTCATCACAGAAATACTAAAAAAGTGCATAGTATATGAAAAATACCACAACCAAAATGACACAAAAAATATTAACTCCAGTAACTGACCATGAACCATCCAAAGTATGGGGCTTGGAAGTAGTGAGGCCATTCCCAGAAGCAAAATTGGACAATGTCTCTCAATTTTGGTAGTTGACTTTGCAACTTGCTGGCCAATTTTTTGGGCAATCAGAGACCAAAAAGCAGAAAAAGTTAGTTGCTTCATCAAAAAGGTAATCATAGCCAGCTATGGGACCCCAGACTACATTGTCACTGATGAAGCCAAAGAACTAACAGAACATCAAGTGAACAATAACCTACAAGCCAAAAAATCAAAATCTTCACAACCTTGTACAGTAGTTTCCAAACCTGTTGATATAAACTATACTATTCAGTTTAGAATGCATGAACTCAGTCTAAAAACAAAATTAAAAATCAAGGAATTTATATTAAATTACAATAGATTTGGATCCACTTTAATTTTTTTAGACTGAGTTCATGCGTTCTAAACTGAATAATATATGTTTATCTCAACAGGTTCGGAAACTACTGTAATACTGGCCCCAAACCAATAGTGGAGTTGAATGCCTAAATGCCATCCTTATAAAAACAATTGAGAAAGAATAGATGGAAAACCAAAATACACATTTCTACTATATGTGAAACATGTATTAATAGTGTCTTGAGTGCACACCAACTAGGGGACTGATTACTCATCATTTAAACTAACATATAGCTTCAAACCAGAGGTAGTCACCTGTAACAAACAATAATACATAAAGATATCCCCAGGAAAGCTTCCCAGGTTAAAAAAAGCTCTAGCACTAAAATACATATGTATCAAAACCAAAATAACTTAAAGCAAGAGGCTCAAAACACCAAAAGTATCCTTTAACAAGGAACCACTTTATCACAACACACTTGTTTGGGTCCTGGCAGGAAAAGAAAGAAACTGGACTTAGTATATAGAGGTCCAGGAAGAATGATTGAGTACAGACCAGAAAGGAACACATATCTAGTCAAATTTTAAGAGCCAATGAGCCACTCACAAAGAAATACCATTAATCACGCCTCCCCCCCTCAGCAAAGGGGAACACTCTAGTTGTCTAGTACCTACTAAGACCAGCTTCAGGAGTACCAGTTCACTGCCATCAAGATCATACCTCCACCTGATGTAACCAAAGAAAAACCTTATAGGACAAGTGTGTTGAAGGTCCATATTTTAGAATAGTTCAGCTACTGTCAACCTAAATCAACATCCAATACCTCACCTAATTAGGTACCAAAGCAATTTCCCAACCATTTGCCTGTTTTGATATCAAACCAATTTCTACCTGGCTTTTACATCTACTTGCTCACCCCTGATCCAAGTCCTGCCACCTGATACAAACCACTGATCCCAGTTATTTCCCTGCCACAATATTTCTGGCTATAAAATCCTAACTTATTACCCAATAAAAATGTTCTTCTCTAATTTCATCTTCAAAGCTTCCCCAAAAGTTGCCTCTATCAAAATTAAAGTAATATTCAATGTCATGTCTGTTCTGTTTAGAGCATCACAAGGGCTCAAAAAGTCTATCAAAGCAGAAACAGTATGACATACTTTAAATTCAGAACCTAAAGGTGAAAATGCAGTATTGTCAAATCCTTGGTTCAAATTTCAAGTCACTTTTGTGGGCAACTCAGCTGAGTGAAAATTAAAATATTTAATAAAATCAACCATTTAATTTGACTTTTTTTGATTTATTTAAATTGGCAAATTTCAAATCCCTTGAGCAAATAACTCAACTAACTAAAGACAAAACACATCAAAAAAATGGGGGATACATTGATCAGAAATTGGGGATTCTAATGTGCAGTTTAGTTTCTCCTATAATCCTAACAAATCAAAAAACAACATGAAGTTATTATTGAATCTAACATTGCAGGATTGTTGAATCCAAGAACCAAATTTCAAACCATAATTGAGGTGAGTTTGAAATAAACTTAATGTATGGGTGTCTCAAACAGGAATTCAAAGGATCTAGAGTGGATCTGTGCTAATTCTTTTAGGAACCACAGGCATTCTTAAAAATCATTTAATTCCATTCTAGGACGGCTAAAATTTAGATCCTATTATTCATCAACTTAACATAATTAAAATAGAATAGAATTATATATTAAAATCTATGTTTATAAAGTTGCTTTTTCCTTATTGTGGTTATTTTATATTTATTGTTGATAATGTGCTTGTATTTAATTGGACATTTTCACCTTCAATTGCCTCCATGAGGCCAGCTGTGGTCACATAGACAATTTAATTTCCTATTACCAAGGTAACTGCAGGTGAAGCCATCCAATTAAATGCAAGCACATTATCAACAACAAATGAACAATCACCACAACACGGAAAAAGAAACTTGATGAAAATATATTATAATAGATAATTCTATTTTATAATTAGTGTTTTTAAAATAACTTTAATCAGGAATCCTTAATAACAATACATAAACACATATTGTTACAGCAGCAGACCCTTATATAAGTCACAATAAAAAATAAAATAAAAATAATTGATGTACTTAAGTGATAATGTGTAAATTAATGAGCTAAAATCATAGTGTAAGAATCTGGTGATTTTTTCCTTTGAAGTTTTTCCTTCCCCCCTCTTCTTCTTTCCTTGAAACTTTTAAAAGATTTCTGTGCTGTCAGGAGGGTGGCTCATATAGCATTAAATGGGGTTGTGGTTGCTATATTAGTGGTTTGAAGTGCATAATATTGTATCTTTCCCAGGGTTAGACAATTTTACATCTCAATTGATTTTCATGTCTAAACATGGCTGTCAGAGTTGAATTTTTCATTTGATCTTATCCAGAGTGGAGCTACCTGATTTGGATTGATTTTTTATAGTTCCTTACTTCACATTCAATTCAGATTCCAGTTCCCGCAATTATTATTTGAGTTTACTAGTGGCATTAATTTGTGATTTGGAATTTGGTTCATGGATTTGCCAATCCTGCAATTCTAAAAGACATATTAAACTTAATGGAAATGGTTGATGGATCAGAACACTGCAAATCTGATCCCAGTTAATCCATCCTGTCCACTTGAAAAATGCCGTTTGGCTTGAAGTTTACAAAGTGTCTATGGGTTCCTGCAATTGAAAAATTCAAATAAAGGTACAAATAGTTCAATTTGATTGAAAAGGGGCCATCCTGCAAACGTGATTCAAAACTGGACCAAGGGGTTGACAATCCCACACTTTTACCTTTCTGTTCTGAATTTACAGTACCCACATCTGTTTGTATGTATCTGTGTTTCTATTATGCACTTGCCAGCTTTATGCTCTGATAGATTTAGCCAATGTTTGCTTATGGATTTCATGTGATCACTACTTTTAAGCAATGGCAATTTTCATACTAAGTCTTAGTATTGACTTGGAAACTTTATTGCAATAGCAAACAATATACATTTTTCAATTCAGGAGTAAAAAATGTAGATTAAAAATTAATTTGAAAGCAGCCAACTCATGTTTACTTGATTGGCTCTGAAGCAAGGGATCTAGGGACGGGTTGGTTGGAGTGCTTATTAAGCACTCCTAAAACATCCAGCAGTATAGTGTAATGGCAGACTTCTAGAACTCTTAAATAGATGCTATTCATCCTGAGGAAGACCATGCTTCACTTTATGATTAACCCATATAAACTGTTCTTTGGTTGGATTAAGAAATAGTGAATAGGGTTGGGGGAAGGTGGGTCTCATTAGAAAACCTGATAGGGGTAGTTTGAAATTTGGGTGTTTCTGTCAATAGGTGAAAACTCCATCACTGAATCAACTTTGCATAGACCTGCATTATCAAGTACTACAGTGTTAGCAGTGCCACTGTAATTATCCAAAGATATCCCGTGACAGCTCAGAGAGCATTGAGGAAGATTTCACTATTATTGGGAACCCCTGATTATTTTATACTGGGCTGCACCACAGAGGCCAAGCAGCGCTACCATGAAATAGCCAAGGAACTTACATAGAGGCAATGTTATACACTCTCCTTGGATCCCTTCTTGACCCATATATGCCTCAACCCAAGCAAAGAAGAAAACAGATATTCATCTGTATAGAAGACCTGGACATCTCCAGTCTTCTTTAGGGAAAGATAGCTTTCAGCTAAAGCGCACCAATCCTCAAGCTTCTTATTGCTGCTCTGGGTATACAGAGAAGCACCCAATACTTTCCAAGAGAAGCCCAGATTGACCATGGTCTTACATTCAAGAATTTCAGAAGCAGAAAGGATAATTTATGTGGCTAATACCAATCAGACATGTTTTAGATCAAGATGGCCACCTCCAGATACCTGCTGGTTAGCTACACTGATATGCACAGGCTGCAGGATCTAGGTATCTTATTCTGCCCATGGGGTTCCCAAAATTCAGGGGTATCACCATATGCGCTAGTGACTCTGATTAATATCTTACTGGGATGGCCCATTGAGATGCAGCTTTTGGGATGAAAATACCACCAGAAAGGCGCTCAATGGATGTACCTGATGTTGAACAGCTGGTGTCTACCCCTGGTAGCCACCGCAGCATCCTCACTACCATGGGCAGCTCAAGAGATAGCGGCACTTGTGTAAACAAAGCATTATTTTCATATGCAGTATCCTGTTTATTTAAGAATATGCAGCTGGTGCAACTGGCCTTTTCAGTTGGTATCAAGGGCATGTAGTATATATATAATACCTAGTGATATGCAATGGCAGCTCTGGGATCTAGTATATGTGTCCTAGTGGCAACCAGGTAGACAATGAAGTTGTACAGAGCCTCATTGTTACTGAAAACCTTGGTGTTGGTCACTTTAGTGACAGGCCTTGATAGTGACTTCTGTCTTGAATCCAGACTGCTATATCTGGTGTGAGATGTAGGCTGCAGTTGAGTGGCAAAAGCAATATGGTGGGCCTGTGTCTTGGGCTTGGAAAGCCCATTTTGGACTCTGGCTCTGCTTTCTGACCATCTGGGGGATCCTATTGAATGTACAGACATGCATCCAGCTGTGGTAGCTGTTGAGTGGGATGCTGTCTGTCCATAGGGATTAGGATTTATTTCTAATTTTTATATGTTTTCAATCCTGATCTTTGTTTATTTTTGGCTGTTGCTTGCCCTTTTTCATCCTGGTATAGTGTTTCTGTTGCTGTTTTGATGATTTGGACTGCATAGTATTTTGTGAATTCCTGTCCTAGTTGATTTTCTTTTTCATTTGAATTTTATGACTAGATACAGGGATTGAAAGTTAATTCTTTAACAAATCTTAGTCATGGTATAGCTTCATAAGCTGTTTTAGTGTTCCATAGTTTACTTCATGTCTATTCAATCCATATCTCAGTTATCATGGTTTATTTTTGAGTTTAATTGTGGATTTCATTTGTGATTTGAAATTTAGTACTTGGATTTGATAATCCTATCATCTCAGAAGACATTTCAAACTTGATGAAAATGATGAGTGGCTCTGAAAAGCTTAATTCTGCTCTCAGCTGATTCTTTTTGTCAACTTAAAATATGCAGCCACAACTCAAAGCTTGAAGAGCTTCTATGAGGTCCTGGATTTTGAAATACTTGAATGAAATCCAAATAATTGATTTGATTAAATTGCCAGAAGGCAAATGTGGTTGAAATTTGGATGAAGGATTTGAAAATCCAGCATTCTCCCCAACAGGTTATGAATCTACACAAAACGTACTGTTTAATATCATTTTGATTATGAAAGATAAGATTCTTGGCTTTATTTTAATAGTTTAAAGTATAGAATAATAACAAATTTTCAGTAAAATATTTCTTCTAATGTTTCAATTTTGAAATACGCCATTTTTGAAAATGGAGTCAAACTTTACTATAGATTGGATAGCATGAGTATCAGAAACCTTGCTAACCCTCAAAAGTATATTTACCCATACTGTAAATTCAGAACCTGAACGTAAAAATGCAGGATTTTCAAATCCTTGGTCCAAATTTTGAATCACTTTTGCAGGAGGGCCTTTTTTAATTAAATTTTTTTTTGTGTATTTATTTGAATTTTTAAAAATGCAGGAGCTCATAGACACTTTTCAAATTTAAAGTCAAACTGCATATTTCCAATGGACAAAATAAATTAACTGGAATCAGATTTGAAGCGTTCAAATCCATCAACCATTTTCATTAAGTTTACTATGTTTTTTTGGAATTGCAGGATTGTCAAATCCAAGAACCAAATTTCAAATCACTTTTGAATGCCACAAGTAAACTCAGATATTAATTGTGGGAACTGGAATCAACTTTGAATAAATGTTAGGAAACTAGAAAACAGTAACCCAAATCAAGAAGCTCCACTATGACTAAAATCAAATAAAAAATTCAATTTTGATAACCATGTTTAGACATAACAAGTTATTAAACTCTAAAATTATCCAAACCTGAAAAAGTATACAATATTATACACTTCAAATCACAGATATAGAAATTCTGTTACTATTCAAGGCTAAATAAGGAGAAAATAACTACTTACTACTAAACCAGAAATCCAAATAAATACATATTTAATCCAATATATATTATTTTATTTTTATAGACCATCAATTGCATTCCTAAACAACTCCTGCACCAGCCCACAGGGCAGCCTGTCCACAAGGGCGTCCCAGAGGGTCCAAGAATAGACTCAGAACCCAACTCAAGGGGAGTCATGCTGATACACAGGCCTCCTAAGGTGTCATTGCCAGTCAATCACCTCCCGCATCACAAGCCAGATCAACCAGCCTGAATCCAAGACAGAAGCTGCTCTCAAGGCTTGCCACCAAATTCTCCTACATCAGGATCACCAGGAACACTGAGGTTACTTGCACCTCCACTGTGTACCAAGTTGTCACCTGGCCCCGCACTCTTGATCCAAGAGTTGCCACTTACTTCCCCCGCGTTTTTGACACCTCCTATTAGCCATTGGTCACAACTGAGGAACCATCTGCGCCTGTATCATATGCCCTCATTGATGGCGCCAGAGTAACCAAGCGTGATCTCACCTTCTACACAAAGTTTCCCATCCCCTGTGTTGAGTCTGACAGCCAGGATGCTGCGGTACCTGTCAAGGGCCAGCGTCAGTTGACAGATAATGAGTGTGAAGCTCTCCTCAACTGCTTGAACAGGGAAATGCAGTTTGGGATATTGTGTCTCAAATTGGTGTCACAGCCAGATATATTAGCAATATCAACAAAAAGCATGACAACACCAGGCAAATTGCCAAATCTATCAAGGCTAAGCAGTAGCCAAAACTACTTCAACCCATGCACATCAATGCAATCAAGCAGTGGGTAGCCAAGAATTGCCTTCTGGACACACTTACTGTCCAATCAATGCTGGCCACGGAGTTTGGGCTTTATTTTTCTAAAGCACTTGTTTATAAAACCATGGTCAATCTTGGCTTCTCTTGGAAATTACTGGGGATTTCTCTATACAATTGAAACAATGAAAAAACAATCAAAGATTGACACATTTATTCCAAGACTTATCTGGCCCTAAAGGAGACTGAGAATGTCCAGTTCTTCTACATTGATGAATTGTTGTTTTCATCCTCACTCAGGTCTAGACATGGGTGGGTTGAGAAGGGATCCAAGGATGATGTAGCACATTGTGCAGCTGTCTGTTCCCAGACCTATTCCATGGTAGTGCTTCTTGGTCCTGGAAAGTTGGACCAGCATCAGATGATCAAGGGTTCCCATAATAATGAGACATTTCTTGATTTTCTTTGAGCTGGTAAGGAGTACCTTCAGATTAATTACTGGGGCACAACTAACATTGTTGTGCTTGATAATGTTGGGCTCCACAAAGTGGATCTGGTTGTGTCCAAGTTCCCCCCATCAACAAAAACAGCCACACCTCCAGCCACCGGCTTACCAATTGTTCAATGAGACTTCTCTTCCTCCCGCCATATTCCCCATTCCTGAATCCAATTGAGGAGGTCTTTGGGTGGATCAAAAATAAGGTGAAGAAAGGCCTCCATCAGGACATCAAGGATCTCTTCAATATTCTTGATATCAGCCAATTTGCAATGCCACCCAATGTGGTGGTGGCTTTTTACTAGCACTCAGAATCCTTCCTCCCAAATCCCTTGCCTCTGAGCCAATCAGATAAATGGGCACTCTGGGTTTTATGTTTTATTGTTATATATTTTGTTTTGCTTTAGGACTCAAAAATCATTATTTATATATAATGATGTGACGTTGAATTGTATTATAGACATAAGAATATGTACAAAAAGTTAAGTAAAATTAATTATACTAGATATAGAGACATATATTTTTATTATAATGCACTAAATATTGTATTGACTGTTGAGCTAACAAATAAATAGATTTAAAAAGGTAGAAATAGATTAATTTTATTTAAATAGTTGTGAACCCTTGTTGGTACTTTGGCTTTTTAAGCCACAAATTGGACCTTGCAAGTCATCATCTGACCTTATTGATTTAATGCCACTATAGCCACATGACACAAAAACTAATTAGTTTCATGTATCTTATACTAATTAGTACTTATGACGCAGGTTAAGCATATTGAATATATTTATCAAATCATATTACAAGGGAAAGGTAATTTGAGTTCTAAACAATCACTTGGGTCATTATTTTAGGGATTGGGCCATTTTCTAATGCACATGCTGCTCAAGTCGCAGCATAACACAGTTCAATTTTGAAAAAGTAACTAGTTACAAAAATTATATTTAAAACATTAATAACTCAATGAAAAATTAATATTTTTTCACATTGTAAACTATCAAAATGAAGCTAAGAATCCCATCTTTCTATTGGTGTTAAACTTTTAATATGTATACTATACTCAATATTAAAGCGAAAGTAATTTAAAATATTATAATCCAGATTTTATTATATGATTCTATCTAATGATATAAAGTAGATCACTTCAAAGCTAATAAAAACTCTTTTTTTAATATATAAAGTATCTTTTTTATTTAATGAAATTAAAGATAAGATTAAGAGCTTTATTTTCACATTTAATTTTATTTAAAAAGCTCATTTATTTAGGATTTTATGGCAGTTTGAAGTTAGGATGTTTTTATCACTGTTTAGATTAATTTTAAGGTTCAAGTGAGCTTCGAACCTCAAATTAAGCATTCTTTAAATAGAATTCTTTAGTATTTTATTATTTTAAAAATATGCGGAAGAGTTACAGTTAACAGAATACATCATTTTAATTGATTTGCATTGATTACAAAGAGGATATGATGTAATAATGATGCTTAGCTGCTTTACATATATCACTTGTGCATGAAAACTGGGTATTTAATTAATTCTGCAAACATAAATTCAAGTTCAAACTATAGTAAAAGCTATCACACCATTTCTTTCAGAATGGTGTCATTTAGTTTGGTATATAAGAGCTAAAGCACCACAAAGCTTCCAATCCAAAAGACCCCATTCAAAGGCCACATTCTGATCATAACTACTCCAACATTAAGGCGCACTTCAGAGATCTGACCTAATTACATATTCAAAACACTACCATGTCCTCAGTTAAATTTACTTCTGCCATGCTACTCTTTTTTCCTTGGGAGCTTCAACAAAAAGAGAGAGAATTACAATGTTAAAAAAGGCATTCCTCTTTATTGCTGGTGATGATCTTGATAATTTCATCAAGCACTTCCTTACTCAAACTGAATTTGGGAAAGCTCAGTTCCTGCCAACTATTTGAATTCAAAAAGACAATGAGTTCATTGAAAACTTAAAGGATCTCATGAAATCTTCTCCCCAAAAACATCTCCCAGCCTTGCGATCTCTGGTTACTTCCAGTTACTCTTTAAAAGAGCTTAATGATATGGGTTTTAATATAACCAAAAGTGAGTTTGAATACTCAAGAAAAATAAATAAAAATAAAAATGTAAGTTTAAACAAAAAAAGCCAAAAAATAATAACTATTCATTAAAAAAGAAATAACTAAAAAAATAATTAAAAAATTGCTGGAAAATTCTTTTGAAACAAGCCAGTTTACAAAAAAAGCGCCTGAAAAATTTTATAAAGATATAGATAAAGAGATGAGTAATTACTCAACTGAAATTAAATACTCTCTACTTAAAACAAAAAAAGAAATATATGAAAATATGAAAATAAAAAATGAAATTTCAGTTTCAATTTCTACTTACTATAAATTAATTCCTAAAAATATAATAAAAAGTAAAAAACAAACTGATATGTGCAATATTTGTAATTTAAAAAATTCACTAGAAAAAAGAAGGAAGAATGTGAAAGTAAAAACTTACCATTACCAGAATCTATAGGCAATGACTTAAAGACTATTAATCAGCACCAAGACTTTTATATTCATCAAAATAGGGAATATAAAAAAGATATTTATGAATTAGATGATGAGTCTTGTGTTGTAGTTATAGATTATAAGGAAAACTTAAAGGTTGGAAGTGGTCCAATTGAGACCAATAACTGTTTTTATTCCAAAAAAACCTATCTCATTATTAGGGTTTGCATTAGTTTTTAAAGAAAACAATAAAACCAAATATGAATATCATGATTTTTTGTCTCAGATATTATCACATGATTCTTTATTTTCAGGTGAATGTCTAATTAGTCTTCTTAAATTAGATATATTTAAAAAAATAAAAAATATAAAAGTGTGGACTGATAATGGAAATCACTTTAGATCATATGAATTTTTATATTACTTATTTAAAGAGGCACCTAAATATATTAAGGGTTCTATAAAATATAATTTTTTGTTGAATATCATGGAAAAAGCATTGTTGATGGTCACTTTGGTGTAATATCAAAAATGTTAAAGGAAAAAGAAAATGAGCTTTATATTAAAAATATTAAGGATCTTAAAAATATTTTTGAGCAAGAAGAAAAAAGAAAAGAATTATATAAATCAGTACTATCAGGCTCAAACATTTCTCAAAAGTCATTCTTTTATATTTATGAAAGAAAAGTTAGGCCTATAAAAAGAGAGCTTGAAGTTAAAAATCTGCGCATTAATCTTTCATATTTGATGAAAGATGGAAAGTTATATACTTCACCTCTAACATTTGAAAGTTTATCAGAATATTCTGAGATAACTTATCATTTGAAATCACGTGATGATACCAGAGAAACAAAAATATCAGAAGATGCTAGTGATGTATTGGGGCAAGTTCATGAAGTAGGGCAACTTACTAGAGGGTGTATTTTAAATAGAGTTATCAGTCTTTCAAAAACAACAACCTTTTTTTCTGAAACAAACTAAGAATATTTATGATGAGCCAAAGATAGGGTAATAGCACTTATAGCTTTGGGGCTGCTATTACTCTCCCATGCAACTCATCATAAATATTTTTGGTTTGTAGTTTGTAGTAGCACTTAAGATATTTTCAATAATACTATAAGTTGCACTTTTTGATTCTAAAATTGATGACTTATTTTTTAAAAAAATCATCTAAGCCCAAGATCAATTAAAGTTTTGGGATTGGTTGTATTTTAAGCTTTCTGAATAATTAGAATATTAATAATGTGATCAAGTTATAAAATAATCAATCTGGCGCCTAGGCATAACAAGAAAAATAATGACCCACTTGTTTAGAACATAAGTGGAGCGGGCTGCTTGATGTAGATAAATTCAGTTCTCATTGTTTAACTATGTAATAAATGAACCCATACTTGACAAGCTAGTGAATAAAAACATTTTTAAATTATTTTTATTATTATTTGACAAGATTGCATACTATAACTGTTGTCTTATAATATATTTAGATATGTTACTATTATAATTTAACTATTAAAATTTAAATAGTTAAATTTTAATATTTAAATTTAAAATAAAAAAATAAAAGTTAAATTGAAAGGGAAGATAATTTATTAGGGAGATGCAAATTGCAAAGGGAATGCAATTATTCCTGGGAATTATACCTTGAAATCAAATTTTCAGCTAGAGTGCTAATTGGATCCACATACTATTATGTATGTGGTGGACAAGCCTGGATGCAATTGCAAGAGGGGTGGTGCCCTGCACCCTGGTGGTTGCCAAACACTTAATAAAAGGGAGTCAGGTAAGCAAATCAATTAACAGATTCTTTTTGGGAGGCATGTAAAACCCATACAACAATGTCAGTGCAAAGGAGTTGTACAGGACATGCTTGACTGACCTATACCCCCGTGGTGTCTTCTGGAGTTCTAGTGCTAATTGACATATATCAAGTTGTATAAGTACATCCTCCAACTTTTTGACTTTAGTTTTTACTATGCAATGTAGTAGGATTCTTAGGTATACTGCAACGTGAATCCTTTGTGAGGTATATTTTTTAGAAAACATGCCTAATATCTTGTATATTTGAACTAATCTGTTGATATAGGATGTTTGACTGAACTTGAAGATGGTTCCAGGGGGTGCTTGACTTGTATCTGCCCCCCATGCCTTGACAAACAAAATAAATAAAGGTTTAAATGTATTCACAAGGACTGTGTCCCCAATTTTATTTAATAATGCTTTGAATACTTCATTGAAAATTTCAGTTTTAAGATATTCAGTTTCTATTTGAAAGTCAGTTTTTATTAGATTTTTTTGTATTCATTGATGTTTGAAAAGGGAAATTGTTTATACTCCCATAAATATATTCATCAAAGTTTATTTTGATATCCCCACAAATTTTAGTCATCTCTTTGAAGTTGATATTTGCTCCTATTTTGTATGCTTCCCTAATCCACAGCAAGCACCCCACAGGTGGCAAGTATTCATTTTTCTTTGCTTCAATATTTGCAAAATTATTCATGTTCATTTGAAGTAAATTATTTATTTCATTTTTATTTATTTGCTTTACAGGGGCTACCAGTGATTGTTAACCCCGTAAAACCAACTGGGCATAAAGGCTGCCACTTTAGCAGCCTTGTCCCTATTCCTAGTCACAACTAAAGTAAATATAAGTAAAACATAAATAAACTTACTGATTGTTTCCCCTGCGGCCCCCTCAGCCACAGGCGCCCCTTCAGCAAACTTCATGAGTGTTGGCAGCTCTTCATTTGTTTTTCTGGGCTTGATCTTCCTTATTTTCTGTGCTACTTGTGTTTCCTCTTGATTTTTGTTTGTTGAATTTTAATTGTTTCTTGAGGCGCTTCTTCTTGATTGTGCTTTGTTTGCATCTGTTTCCATTTGATTAGTTTCCTCGTCATTAGTGTTAATTTCCTTTGAGATTTCATTTCCTTCAATCATATATAACTGCTCGGGTTGCTGGGGAAATTATTTAAACATATTTTCTTGGAAGAACTTACCTTATTTTAAGTTTGGCAAAGACTAACAACACATAAATTTGTGCTTATAAATTAGTTTGGTTTAATGGCTAATGCTGCCGCTTGAAGGGGTTGTTGGACACTTTGTAGTATCTCACGGCATCCCTACCTGCAGCAGTTTACTTCAGAGTAGAATTTTTATCAAATAGATGTAAATTAATCCAGTTTGATATTATGGTAAGACATTGAATTTTTCATTTGAAACTTACTGATAACCATTGGAGCTAGAAATGACTTCATTAATTATGATTGGTTAATCAGTCTATTTCTCTGCCAAACAGATAAGATTAGATTTACTAAGTCAAGGTAAGCCTTAACTAAACACAGTACTAACTTTTTCACTTTAAATTCTATAGATTCACTTCAACTCAAAGGTAAGCTTCAAAATATACACATAATACTAACTGTTTTAAGCATAGTAGATCAAGGATATTCAAGGTAAGCAAATTTTTTAAAAAAATTGAAGCTAACTTTGCTTTATAAAGGTAATAATTTAAAAAAAACTATTTCAATTCAAAATCAATCCAAGACTTAATTTCAGGCAACCCTTTCAAATAAACTACTAATCTTGTTCAAATCCTTTTAGATGGAATTGGTCCAAAGCAGATCTTGGGGTGGATAAGTCATTTTAACAGATCAAATTTACTAACATAAATTTAAAAACCAGATTTTTGCACTGAAGTAGATTAAGGTTTGGTAAGCAATGTCTTGATTCTCAAAACTTTTTAAAATAAAGCTGCATTTCAGGTAACTGTTTTCTAAAATAAACTACTAACCTTCAATTCTTTTAGATAGACTTAGTCTACAGTAGATCTTGGAGTGGTAAGTTTTTTCACTAAATTACCAGTAGGACACGCCATTTTGAAAACGCCATCTTGAAATACGCTATCTCAAATTACGCCATCTCAATTTATTAGCAAAAACGCCATTTTAATTTACGGCATTGCGACTAAGAAAAACAAGATTTAAATTTTTAGATTTTTTTGAACTCCAAAAATAACCCAAAAAATTCCCAAAAAAATAAAAGTCAAAAAGCATTTATAGGCTTAAAAAAGCCTCAGAATTTCAAATCTGCAATAAAAAAATGGGATTAATTAGTAGTAACATAGCTGCGTAAAGCCCAAAAGTTAAAATAATCCCAAAAACAACTAATTTCATCTATTTTAACCATAAACTACACTTTAAAATAGGCATATAATTGTACCAAATACCAAAAAAGCCAAAAAATGGTAAATTCAAAAGAAATAAGAGAGAAGATAAAGTGGTGTTTATTGGAAAAGAGCTCAAACATTGGTAGAAAGAGCAACTGAGATAGCTTGGAGATGCTCAAGCTTTCTATCCTTAGGATAGTAGGCAAGGACCACCTTGCTGATTTCAGTATACTTTTTCACTGCTTTGGTCTGCTTAGGGGGATCACCCTTGGTCTTCATACCAGTCTTAAATAGGTGGGCAGAGATGGCCTTCTGGGTTTTGATATGCACTATTATCTTATTGAATTTGGGCTTATGAACCCTGACCCTTGTAGCAAACTGGCTATGCTACACTTCAAGGGAGGAGGTGGTCTTGATCAGGCCATCTTTTACCTTCTTAAAGCAGTTCCAGGTGATTGAGTCACCACCCTTTCTGATGCAGCGTGCTCCTTGAAACACTCCAACCCATTGAGTTTCAAAATACTCTATGAATGGAGCAAAGGCTTCCTGGTTGGCAAGGATATAAGGATGGCAGAGAAGGTTGTCATAAAAGGCATTTGTCCCCTCCTTTCTCACAAGGGCAAGGGAAGCAAAGCAATTAAAAAAGTCCTTGGCTTCTTTAGTGCCTTCAGAGTTGACCAGCTCATGAATTTCAGAGCACTTTTGGAGACGGCGGCAGAGTGCCTGCTGGAAGTGGAAGTAGCATCCCTGAGGGGAGCTCTTGAAGACTCAAACAAAGGCATTTTCCTGAGCCTGTTCAAAATTCACTAGAAGATATTTATGATAGAGAAGGATTTCTGGCTGCTTCCTGGTTGGGGTGGCTTCCTCTGACTGGGCCTTCTTCTTGCGCCCTCTGGTCTCCTTGGGCTCCTCTTTGATGGTTGGGAGGACTTCATCCAACTTTGCCTTTAGAATTGTGAGTGCACGGACATATGTTTCCTGCTTCTTGTTGGGAAGGGAAAGAAGACCAGGGGAAGAACTAGATTACCAATCTGCCCATGGATATTCCAAAGCTGGCTGAAGAGCTTTGGGCAGGTTGAGAAAGTGCCATCTGCAATCCAGGTCTTGCATTTCAGCAGGTTGCGCAGATTCTGTGAGGTGGCAAAGAAAATGATGCACTCAGGGGCATGTTAACTATTGTTGTGGAGAAGGAATCTCTCCTCATGGCAAGATAGTTTTTGTTCCTTGGTAAGGATCAATTGGTCAATGGAGCTTGCAATGACACTTTCAGTGCTCAGAGCATATCTCTGATCAGTGAGATATCTCTGTAATTTTGAGGCGCCACCAACAGTAGCAAGTTGGGTATCATTTAAATTAAGGAGGGCATCATTAACAACCTCAGTTGCAGTTTGATCCTTTTTGGTTGGGATCACCTGGAAAAGAAACCAGCGGATAAGTTGATAGAGAGGGTCAAAAGGCTTGGCGCAGTCATGGTTGACAGTTAGGGCTTTAAATCTAGTGAACCCATAAGTGGTGAGTCTATCTGGGCAGCCAACGTTATCACATTTGTAGTGATGTTGACAGATGGATTTCTTCTTGTCATTACAGCTGAAGCTGTAGCCCTTGTAGAAAAAGCCGGCACCCCCTTTCTTTGTCATTATGGGGTAGCTGGCTGGATATGTGGCAGGCACAGCAAAGGTGCCATTTCAATTGCATATATTGTGGATGGTGTTAAGATCCCAGAGCTTGATTTGGTCATCTGTAGGAGCACCAGGCTTAGGCTCCTGCTCCTCTTCCTCTTCCTCTTCAGGCTCTGAGGTGGGATCAGAGTGGAAGTTGAAGTTAAACAACTTCTCTTGTGGATCAGAAGGCAAGTAAACAAAAGAAGAGTGAGGAGGGGTAGGACTGTTTCCCTCTGGTTCAGGCAATGGAGTTGGGGTCTTGGGGGAGCTTTGGCCTTAGAAGGCTGCTTCTTTGGGGTAGTCTTGGTCTTTTTGGCCTTGGGAGGAGTGATCTTGGACTTTGAGGCCTTGGGCGCAGCTTTAGTGGTAGGCTTGGGAGGCATCTAAAGGTGAATTAGTATAAAAATATGAGAAATTTGAGGGTTGTTTTTAAAGAGATAAATGAGAAAATTTTTAATATAGAGTATTTTTTACATAGAATTGTAGAGAAAGTCTTAAAATATATAATATCAAAATTTTAATGTTTGTTTATTTGTAAAAATAAAATTTTTATTAGTAATGCAAGTATGCAAAACTTTGAGTTTTGACTGAAAACTTACAGTTGAAATGGCGTTTTTGAAGTGACATAATTGAGGTGCTGTGGCTCAAAAATATAGTGTTTTTGACCATTTTTTATATTAAATTAACAAATTTCTGGTGGAGCTACCTCAACCAGGCCAAAGAGTAAAACTTGAATTTCTCAAAAACTATTTTATACAACTGGGGTTAAAAAGTACCCAGTTGTTTAGAGGAGGCCAAAATATATATATGCAAAGTTTCAGTTAATTTCTTACATTCTTTATTAATATGGTTTTTTACGTGAAAATTTACTTTTAAAAAGTGGAAAGCAAGAATTGCAGTGGGGGAATTAATATAGAGTAGCCTGGCGTCATATGTAATTTCCCCTTATTTTCTCCTATCCATTGTGCGCATCAAATCAATTGGGTGATATGAAACTCAGTGGAATTTGAAGTGATGTAAATCAAAATGGCGTAATCACCCTCTTCCATATTAAAATCACTATTAAAATATTTTATTAAGAGAACCCTTATCAATGTATCCATGTATAATAAAGTTATAAATTACATATAATAAAACTGGTTTTTTTACCCAGAAATGACAATCACTAGAAGGACTATCATAGTGGTGTCTTTTTAGATTGTTCTTAGTATAAGTGTCTTGGATTAATACTATAGGAACATCTTCTGGCACTATACAACAGGCTTTATTTTAGTTTGGCTATAAGCTTATTTTAGTTAAAGATAAATAGTGTGATTCAAAATGAGGTAAAGCCAAGATGGCATAAACATGCCCCACACTAAGTGATTCATATGTAAATAAAGTTAGCAAAATAAGATTTAATTAATCTGACTCAAAGTGACGGAATCTAGATGGCGTAAATATGAGATGTCACATTATAAGAGTATATGTAAATTTTAACTATTTTATAGTTTATTCTAATTTTTTGTGATCCAAAATCACTAATGCAAAAAACACCATCTCAAATTAAATTTGAGATGGCGTATTTTGAGATGGTGTTTTTAAAATGGCGTGTCCTACCAAATTACCAGCCTAGATTTAAAAGGCCAAACCTTTACCCTGAAGCCAATTTTGGGCTGGGTAAGTTTTTCTCTAATCACTAACCTTTTTTTTATAAAAAGCTTTTTACCAGCTTCAGATCTTGGATTGGGTAAGAATTTTAACTGCCAGATTCTAACCTAAATTTAAAAAAAGCCTTGGTAATTGCCACAAACAGATTCTAGGCTGGGTAAGTTTTTATTGAGACCAAGAAATATTTATTACCAATATTTTTGTTGACTGATTTTAAGTCTTCTTTTTTCCAAATGACACTTTTATTATATGTTGGGAATTAACCAAGTAATTAAAATATCATATATTATTAAAAATACTTTACAATCTATATCTTTATCTTTTTTGTATTTTTTAATTTGTCTAAAGCTTTAAAATCTCTACTTTTTAAGCAACTTTAAAAGTTTTACTGCAAGAACAACATAGATCAAATAACTTTTTAAATGATTTATTTATAGCTTTTCTTATATGATGTTAAATTAAATGGAAGTTTTGAATTAATTTTTAATTCACCAAGCTTGCTTATATTAAACTTGAATCTGTGAAAGGTCTAAGCTTAAGGCAATGATTTAATAAAGAAATATAAATTTAGAAACTTTACCATAACTCTTAAGTAGCAAAAGATAATAAAAATAAACATTCAAAAATACCTATGAAAAAAGGTTGGTGGCTTATTTATAAATCATTCACCCATAATTCTCTATAAAAGTTGCAAAAACACTATATCAGAACTTTTGGTTCTGCTCTCAGACCTGGCAGTCTGATTACAATTTGCTTTATTAGGTATAGATGATATTTTGGACATTAGGTTTATTGAAGTGCTTGTATGAGGGCAAGAGTTTCTGCAACATCTGGTATTTCCTTGGCAGGGCAACGGCTGCAATATCAAGGAAGGCAACTAAAAAGCGGCTTTCTACACTGACGGCTTGCTACGTTCTTTGAGTACTGACAATGGTCTTCAAACTCAGATTTATTATTCTACTGTGAAAACGTTCTGCAGTAGAATCTTTAAAATTGTCTGCCTTTCATCAGTCTAATGGAAGGGCTTTTATAGAGCTAGCGCTCTCTTGCCAGGATAAGATCATCTGGCGCATCTAACTTTTGCTTAGTAGTCTTTTCATCCCCAGACCGCCAGCATCAACCCCCAGAGTCAGGCATCCATGCAATGGCATGAGATTCAATGTAGTAGTACTTTGCGCAGGGTACTTGTTGTAATATAATCATGCATGATCTATAAGCGTGTCAGTGGTGGCAGCGCCAATACATGACTCTATTTTTAGTGCATGGTAGGTAATTCCTCAGTGACTTTTCTATCAGGAATTTTCAGTGGCACTGACGGGTTGTCAGTGCAAATTGATCACTTTCTTTTAGATCCTCAGAGAAACTCATGTTCTTCAACCTGGCAGTTTGCCAGAGTATTCCGGATTAACTCTAGCCAATTGGGAACCAGTCATAATCGGAGATTTATGATATTCCTGGTTGTTCTGGCAATGTGTTATCTGAATCTATTTTACTAAGGCTTCTCAGATCAATTAATCCTGCTAGCAATATATTGGAGGCTTCTCCAATTAATAGCTTGGCAGGCCACCAAGATTGACAGGGTAGAACAAAGTCAGTATAAATTACTGCACACTAAATATATCGTTTTATTATGGAAAACTATAACTTTGTGTGCCACTGAACCATCTTTTAACAAATAAAATGATGAAATTAAAAATCTTGCTAAACTACCAAAAACAAATTCTGCCAGGAAACAAGAAAAATATAACTGGAAAGCTTTCCAAAAATGGGGCTGAGATAGCACATCTGTTTTCTTTTGGTAGCCTGAAAACTACTAAACTTTATATACTAATCAATTTCTAATTTTATTTCATTTACTAAATCTAAATAATTGCTACCAAGAAACCATAAGGGTGCTCACATCTTTATGCAGCTTTTTATTAAGTATGAGACCAGCAACGCATACTAGCAGGTTGCCATCACCCATGGGTTTTCACTAAAAATATTTATGATAACAATTATTAAAAGCCTAAAAATTTAAAGTCCAAAAGATATAACTTGACACCTATTTTTAATCATAGTTTTTAATAGCTATGGAATAGAAACATGTACCAGCGGGCTGCTGTAAAAGAGTGAAGCTGAGCAAAACATAGCTTTGCTCTTTTGGCAGTCAGCCTACACATTTTCCATTTTACCAGCTATAGACTGCAAACAAATACCAGCAGTCTGCCATCATTAAATACTTTTCACCAGCTGTAAACTAGAAACACATACTAGCAGGCTGCTGTAAAAGAGTGAAGCTGAGCTTAGCACATCTTTGCTCTTTTGGCAGCCAGCCTGACACACCTTTCCTTTTACCAACTAGAGTATAAGATAAAGATTTTAGAAGACCACTGATTTAAAAAGACAAAAAAGGTTTTCAGCTAGGATACCTAGACGCGTACCCAGGTGGGATGCTGTAAAAGGGCAAAGAGGGCGTAGCTCAGCTTTGTTCTTTTGGCATCCCACCTGCCACACCACGCTTGTCAATTTGACTTTTTTGTATTCTTTCTGTTGTTTTTTTGCAAATTCCCACAAGTTGTAACTTTCATTTTTGAAATCTAGACACTTGAGTATTTTCTTTTGCAGATTTAAAACTATTTCCTTGTGTTCTTTGTTGACTATTGTTCCCAGACTATTTTTGCAGTTTTGTTTTGCTGGACTAAAGTCCTTCCCTCATTTCCCAGCTGATTTACTGCAGTTTTCCTTATGTTATGTTCAAGCTCAACAACCTTTTGGAGGGCTGACTCTAATTTATTGATAAGGCTGTAGATATTTGACAATTTGTTTGAATTACATCAAAAAAACTGGTTTTTATGGTACTACCTTCAACACATGAATATTTTTCATTATCAATAATAAATTAAAGACCTATAAATGTAAATATTGCATTAGAATATTACAATTAGACATCAACTCTTGATATTTAGATATTATGTGCATAGCTCAATGCATTTTGTATAATAAAATTCATTGTAAACGTGGCTTTTTCATTGTAATTTATGTAAATGGACTATGGTTATATTAGAGAGCCATTAACACTTAGTACAAATATTGATACATAGTGCATTTTACAGCCTGTATATTTATCTATTGGTAATAATTCTGTAAGCTTTTTAGTCAGATTTTGCGCGGTAATAATAATGTAATGGGTTAATAAATTAATGTTTATTACCATTAATTAGCTGATTTTCTTTGCTGTGGCAATTGTGCATTTTCTGATATTTACACACTAGTATCTAATTGGTTGGTTTCACATCCAATTTCACAGGCAATAGGAAACATGGTTGCCACCCCAAGATTGGATGCTGTCAGGGTGGCAACCATGTTTCCTATTGCCTGTGAAATTGGATTTGAAACCAACCAATTAGATACTAGTGTGTAAATATCAGAAAATGCACAATTGCCACAGCAAAGAAAATCAGCTAATTAATGGTAATAAACATTAATTTATTAACCCATTACATTATTATTACCGCGCAAAATCTGACTAAAAAGCTTACAGAATTATTACCAATAGATAAATATACAGGCTGTAAAATGCACTATGTATCAATATTTGTACTAAGTGTTAATGGCTCTCTAATATAACCATAGTCCATTTACATAAATTACAATGAAAAAAGCCACGTTTACAATGAATTTTATTATACAAAATGCATTGAGCTATGCACATAATATCTAAATGTCAAGAGTTGATGTCTAATTGTAATATTCTAATGCAATATTTACATATATAGGTATTTAATTTATTATTGGAGATGAAATATATTCATGCAAATGATTTTATGTTATTCATAAAATATACAAAATTTTATTAATTATGGGGAATGTCAATAATAATAAAAAATTGTTAATTGTGAATTGGAAGAAATAATATCAATTTTAATAAGTTGTCACAAAGAAAGGTTTTATTTTACTCATCAAAGGATGGGAAAGGGAGGGAATGGGCGGAATGAACATTGCCTTCATCTGCGCATGTGAAAGGGGCGGCATCAGAGATAGTGGGGGGGATTGGTAATGGCTTGGGAGTCAGGGTTGGAAGGCAGGTGGCTTGATATTGATGGGGGGTTGGGGAGGCAGGGTTTGTTGACTGGGAAGAGGCGGCAAGAGCTGATTGATTCAATTGCTCAAATTCTTCTTCTGTCATGTATTGTCAGGAATATTCCTGACATAAACCAGATTCTCACCAAAGGGAAATGTTGGAAAAGAATGGAGGGATTTTCTGTTAAAAATGCCCAATTTAATTGGGACTTTCCTCCTTTAATTGGGGAAAAAATAAATCCAACAGAGGAAAAAACAGAACTTAGGAAGCTCCGGAATAATTTATCATCTAGGCAGGCGCCCGCTATGCCCGCCAGCCTCCCACCTGCCAGCCGGGCCCTGGTCAGCCACCTGCTTGCCCAGCCTGGCACCAGCGGGGCAGCTGCCAGCCCACCTGCTTGCCCTCCAGGCCCCTGTTGGCTGCCAGCCACCCACCTGGGTCCCAGGCTCCACTTTATAGCCAATCAAAAATTCTCCCCAACCACAACCAATAAAAAAGTCCCTGATTGAAGGGCAGGACTTTTTGAATAATCCCTGCCTTCCAGAAGAAGAGGAAACTAAGGTCTCAGATTTTAAGAAGAATTTTAACCAAAACCAATGGGATTCAGATGACCAGATCACATGCTTGGGTCCAAAAATCAGCACAACCATGAAACCCAGGACAAAAATAGATTCTAAGGGTACCTTGAGTTTTCCCCACCACATGACCTCATGCCCACAAGAACACATTGGCCCCAGTCAAGAACTTCCAAATCAACAATAGATTGCATAAGAATAAGTGTTTGACCTTATTATCAAAAACCAATTCCCACTTGCACCCTCCAAACTTTTGGGATTCCCAATCCTCTGTTTTCACTCCCAATTACAAAACTTTGCACAGTGGGAGACACTATAAATAAAGTATCCCTCCTCAGTGGTAGTGTGTGCTATTATTGAGTTTAATACCCTCAAGAAAGCTAAATCTTAATTCCAGCTTAAGTCCACTTTAACTAGTTGCCCCTGCCAACCACCTCTAATCCAAGGAAGATGAATCACCTCATCTTCACAGCTGTGCTCACAGCTTGCCTTGGGATTGGAGGATATCAACAGGGATCAGAGTTCTTTGGACCTTTGCCCAAAGGATTGGGACAAGACTATTACCATGATCCAGGACAGCTCAACTTGTCCCACACTGGTTCCTGGACTCCCCTGGTGTCCCTGCACTCTACCCTGACCATTGCAGTGTACACCTTCATGTGCTATGTGCTAACTTACTTTGCAGGGAGCTTTGTGAGATACAATGTCCATGCCAAGGTCTTCCGGTGGTTAATGACCGTCTACCCAATCATCACTGCGCTGACTGGCTTTCAATTTGCCAACCTCCTGCCATATCTGCCACAAGTAGTACCTACTGTATCTGGGTATTACATGTATGTGGGCTTGGCAAACCAAATAGGATGGGCGTGGGGGGAGGCAGTAGTCCTTTCTGGACTTATCACTATCACTTGCATAGAATATGATGTGATCTGATAAGTCCTGGACAAATATGGACGGTAAAAGCTCATAACTCTTGTCAATTTGAGTGCACAGTTCATTGTATGTGGCAGGGTTTAGGCGCCTGAGAGCCAAACCAAAATTGTAAAGACATACATCTGCAAGATACATGTCAGCGTGGTTGATTGAGTAGGACTAGCAGGTATGCCCTGCAGCCCTAATTTCCTTGATTGCTCATTCCTGCTGCTCTATCTCTGCACTCAGTACAACTGTGTACATGGCTTGTTGGGTATCCCGCTCCTCCAGCATGTCCTTGAGCTCTGTCTGGTAGGCATACCTGTGAGAATTGGGGAGCAGGTTAGTAGGAAATAAAACTAAGCTCTTAACCACAATAAAATCGCGGTTTCAGCAACAACCAAAAGGTTGTTACCAACAATTCCTGGGTAGGTCAAAGGGGGGAAGGAGTCAACTGAACACTGCAAAGCAACAGATAAAACCAAATGACCAAAATTACTAACAAATTTCAAACTTTTTTAGATTAGAGAATGATGAAGCAAGGTCTTTTACAACTCTTGCATTCATTTAAGGGATGGAATGGGATTGGGGTGGTAGATTAGATGTCACAAACCAATTGACCAATGATATGAGAGGATACAAATGAATTTCTTGAGGCAGGAAGATCTTGAAAAATTTTGAACAGACATAGTCAAAGGGAAAACTGAACCAACTAACATCAGGAATATGCTTTGGATGCAATTACCACCGCTCCTGGCTGCTCTTGCACATGATATTTAACCAGAGGTGTCTCTTGGGTGGGTTAGGTGGAGGCATCTTCTGAATAATTCCAAAGTATTAAATTGATGGCTTTTCTTGGGCTTTTTTGGTGACCTTTTAGGTAAATATTCAAACATAATTTGATAGGAATTCCCAAGCATTTGGCAGGAATTGAAGTGGAGGCCTAAGGGGGAGGCGTAACTTTACAATACCCATCTGTGATGTTTAGTATTACTGAGTAATAATTGACACCCAATGGGGAAACTGCCAACAAAACCCTGAAAAATTGATACAAGATTGGGCTGCACTCGTAGACGTCAGATTGGATACACTTTTCTCCATAATCTTGGATGCTTGCAGAAATCTTGACATACAACAGGAAGATGATATCATTGCCCGTCCTCATTGCCCTCCCTTTAATAAAATTAATAATGGTTGAATGGTATGGGTTGGTATCCACCAAACTGGGGCCAGTGAGAACTTGATTGGACATGATTATAGCAGCAACCACAACTCTATGCATCCACAAATTGACTGTTCTCTTATTTGTGAAAATGCCATGGAGTCCCAGTTGGAGACAAACCTGGACCAGGGGCATCCGCAGGTCATGTTCCATGATGACCATCATAAGAGGATGGGCTTTTTTGCTATCAGTTGACGTACAGGCATCAGTTGGGGTCTTTTTGTGAAGGGGCCACAATTGGCGTGGGCTTGCAGGGTTGCAGTCACAGTGGACTTTGCAAAACCCATTGCAGCCGCAATTTCCCCAAGGGGCATAAGCATCCCTCGCTTTTCAACCATTTTGAGAACAATTTCTGGGTTAATTAGCTTTCTTCTGTGTCTTGCAGGCTGATTGGCTGGAGGTGGGATGTGTCTGTCTTGGGAACTAGATGTTGCATCTGATTGGCTGTTTCTGGATTCTGGCTTCCATGGCTGGCCCCTTGGCTTAATTGACTGGTTCCAGATGCCATTGTTGATACACAATCTGGATTAGCAGCTGCCTGTGCATGGTGTGCAAACAGGGCCATACTGGAAGACGCAGGAGAAAGAACACACTCCTGGGTAGTGCTTGGGGAGGGGCCTGAGGGTTGGAAATGACCATAGACATAGGCTTCACTGTTGAAAGACCCAGCGTAGCCCTGCATGATTTTGTCAAAGCCAGGGAACAGCTCGTTTATTTGGTTGTTATTAAAAGAAGGCATAATAAATTTTATATTAAAAAATCAAACTCAAAAAGAGAAGTGTATATTTTAATCTATTTTATTGTTAAGTATGTTAAGCTAGTGAATAGGATCTAAATTTTAGCTGTCCTAAACTGGAATAAGGTGATTTTTGAGAATGCCTGTGCTTCCTAAAAGAATCAGCACAAATCCACTCTAGATCCTTTGACTTCCTATTTGAGATGCCCATAAATTATATTTATTTCAGATTCACCTCATTTTTGATTTGAAATTTGGTTCTTGGATTTGACAATCCTGCAATTTTGGATTTGTTACTTTTTACAAGTTGTCTATGATTTGTTAGACATACAGGAAATCTCAGATTGTACATTAGAATCCTGCATTTCTGATTCATGTATCCCGCTTTTGTTTGTTGTGTTTTGTCTTTTGTTAGTTGAGTTATCTGCTCAAGAGATTTGAAATTTACCAATTTGAATAAACCAAAAAAAGTCAAATTAAATAGTTGATTTGATTAAATATTTTAATTTTCACTCAGCGGAGTTGCCCGCAAAAGTGATTCAAAATTTGGACCAAGGATTTGACAATCTTGCATTTTTAGGTTCAGGTTCTGAATTTACAGTAGCTTTCTTACTTAAAATATCGATGTGGTTAACGTATTGGATCTTAAGGTTTAAATTGATTCTGCAAGCATGCATGCCACTCTGGAACAGTCAACGGGAATCTACAGATCCTTCTTTGGAAGGGTAGCTGCAAATAATATGGTTTGCTTTGGATCGTGTGCGACAATTAGCATATCCTAGGGGGATATTCCTTATTCTGTGGCACTTTTTTAACGGGTGAATTTTGATTTGCTGGTACAAGCAAGATGAGCTTTCTTAAGCTGAGACTATAGGTTTGATGGGCAAGGTGCTTAGCATATTCTAAGAGGATGCTTTTTATTCTGTGGCACCTTTTATCAGGTGGAGTTTTGATTTGGTGATGTAAGGAAAACCATTCCTCTCAAGCTGAGACTATAGGGCTGATCTGCATGCACCAAAATGGGTTGAAATTGATTTAAATAGCGTGTATATCATATTTCAAAAGTGTGGCTTTCATGAGGGGCTTAAAAGTTCTTTTAAAGCAAGCTAGCTAAAATTATATACTGAACTTCTTCAGATCCAATTACCATGAATACTATCAATGCTACTTCTTTGTGGGAGCCCATTAGTCCCAAGATGATACCATTAATGGCAGTAGTTAACATTAACCAATATCATGAATGTCCTGCCATTATATTCAACAGCCAGTATGCAATATCTGCTGCAGAGTGTATTGTACAGTACTCCTCTACTTCCGTTCAAACAGGCTTTCAAACAAGGGAAATCATCAAGGTGGAGAAAGCACCCAAGTATGTCCGCCTTAGAAAATGGGATCACGATGCAGCAATTATTACACTAGACAAAATCCCCTCCAAATCATGTCTTACTCTCAACAAAAAGAGTGGCCTTTTAAGCAAGCAGCTATATGTGTACTCATTTGATCATGTAAAGAGAAACCACCCTTCAAAATCCATGAGTCAACGTAAGTATATACAAATTAGCCACCAGCGCTGCCAGGGAATTGCAAGTATTCATATGCAGCATGACACGCTCTATAATATCATATGCGTTACTCCTAAAGAGAAAGGTTTGGGCAAGAAGCCCGCTGTGGGATCTCCTCTGGTCTCCTTTAGAAAAGATTCGGAATGCCCAGAGTTCATTGGCCCAGTCATATCAGTGCTTGTGTTTGATGGGGAAGAAGTTGTTATAGCTACTAAATTCCATACCCTTGTTAAGGTTCTTCCAGGCCAGGACCTTGAATTTATCCAGGTACATCAATAAATTTCCATTAAAGTAAAGTTGATATTAAGGATAACACTTTTATGATAGGATCAAATTTATCTAAAATACAATAAATATATATTCCAACTTGTGCCTTATTTGATTCCAAAGAAATAATCAAATAATATCAAAGAGGCCATATATAAATGGTTATATATTAGACATGAAATTAAGTCTAAACCTACTATAATATATCTTCATATCCTCTTCTATACTACGGTTATAAAGCGCCTATCTAAATAATATAGAAAACTGTATGCTTATAACATCAGGCAATATACCCTTTCTTGAAAACATTTAATTATTTCCAACTGGGGTTATCCATGATTAAAGTAGATATATGTTATCTATACGCATACTGGTATTGTGTAAAAATGAATAACATGACAAAAACATCCGAGCTATATTAAGTAGCATATTAATTGTATTTTAATTGAGATTAAAAGGAGCTGCGTTGAGCTAAATAGTTTATTTCATTTATTGAAAAAATTATGAGAGCTATATATACGCTGAGTAAGAATGATAAACTCTAAAAGGAAAAATAAGAATAATGTGAGGAAATAATATTTTTTGGATCAATAGATTAAATTTGTAAATAAAATCATTGTGGCTTCATATTAGTAGCGCTTAGGTATATAGTATGACTGGTGGAAGTTGGGTGTCTGTTAACCACACAGTTAGAGTAAGGATTTTTAACGGGAGTACAGTGCTATCAAAATAGAAGTACAAGGGTTTGAAGCCACTCCTTTGAAAGCATATTTATTTTTAACAGCCTCCCTCCCTTTAATATAGCCACTATAGATCTATGAATATGTGTAACTATTTATCGGTCAAAGTTTTGGTATTGTTTCTAATCATATGTTCCAATAAAAACAAGTTTTTTAAGATTCCTACATTTAAGTGTATTTTACACTCTTTATATATTTTAAAGCTAACATATTCTGCTTGTATAATTGAATTCAGAGCCTTATACTACATTAAATTTTAGGATTTATGCTTCTTAAATCTTGACCAGAGTTTTACCTTGATCCTATGTTAGAAAATATAACAATAAGGGCAACTGAAAATTGAAATCAGTTTCATTGCCTCCAAGGCCTGATGACTTCTGCAACCCCTTTGCTAGTATATTTCCTTAAAGAAAAACATACTGTCTCTGGATGACTGCTAAAATCTGTCAAATAGTCACATGTTTTATAATGTATTCAATCATCCTAGCTTCAAATAAATGTAATAGAGAAAGAAAAATATGATTTTCTGACTCCAGAATATACGTAAGAGGCTCGCTCATTGTGGTTTAACTTCCTCAAACTTGAGATGTCAACCTGTCTGCTTAGCCCACTATTATGCCAGTGTCTTTAAATATGATTCTCACCAAACACTTCTATAGATAATTATGCTTAAGTTGATGCAAAAATGGGTTTATCTCTTTTAAGGCAATATTATGATATAGGCAAACTTGAAATAGCCAATAACAAAAACATATTCGATGGAGACTCAGCCAATTTCATATTACAGAAATACTCAATATTGTACCACCACCAAATCAATCTTTGGATAAGCCACATCAGAGCATCTCAATGACTGAATGGAACATAAATGACTAATGCTATTTGATTTACATTTAGTTAATATAAATTATCACCCAATCGATGCCAACCTAACAGAATGAATCCACTGGTGAATGATAAAGAATAAACATACCAAAAAGATTTTAATGTTATATATGCTACCAATATAGCTGGAAGCTTATCTCTGGGGGCTGAGAATTGAAATCTTGGGAGCATCTAAATTGATCAGTAAGAGTTAGAAGTTCCAGATATTGTCCTGGCAAGAGGGCCACAAACCCCTATAAAGGAACTGCATTGTAAATATTAGGAGACATACAATATGGTACCATCCCTCTTGTGATGCTAGATCTTAATAATGCTATTGTTCTCTTATTGGGATCAGATGACCCCATATCCTAATGATAATGTTTACCTTAAAGACCTTACCATATATTTACCTATCAATTTTCTCCAACCTCTATGTTTCCTTATTATTTTCCATTTTGTGGAACCCATATTGACCTGTTGTTGAATAACCATTCAAAAGCAAGAAGATTCCCTGGAAAGAAAATTATATATCCTAGTATAGAATATCTTTTAAGTAGTACTTATTTGAGAATCATAGCTTTCTTGTAAAAGACTTGTGAACCTCTAATCAGCCACCTATCCTCAATGCACAGCTGGCCAGCACCTTTTATTACAACTTTAATAACTCCTTCATATTGACTTCAGTTACTTATAGAATAACAGAGCTCCAGATCAATATAGTACATCACCAATCATTGTTAAACAATATATCTCAATACAGAAGCATTAGTTTTTAAAGGTGCAATGCTAAGCAAAACCAACCCATCAGTAAGAAAAAAGAGCTCATATGAAATAGATCAACCCAGATCTGAAAAGTATAGGTGAAAACAGATAGATCTTTAATTGATATAAGTTCACCAGGTTTTAGTTTCTTTGCATCAGAGTTCATCTTTCCTGCAGGTTAGCTAGGTTTGCTTAGTGCCACCCCTTTAAAAGCTAATGGAGTAAAATATAAATAAAGGATGAAAGATAATAGATCAACAGACCATCTAGCTCTCTCTTTTTCAAAGAGCTTGTAGTACTTAGATTGTTGTAACTGAACCAATGAGGATTCAGTATTTGAGTTGGGGAAGACAACAGTCCAGTAGAAAGGACAAAAATGAATAGAATAAGATGTAGTTTATTGGAGAATATTGTGACTAATATACCATATGGGGAAAGCCACCGGGCCGCAAGGGGGTGGCATGTTCCATGTAAGGTTTGAAGCCAAGGAATAACTTGTGCGGGACCAGCAGATCAAATTGGTAGCGCTCCTAATTAGGAGAAAGTGCCCACAGTTTGACATTACCATCAGACTGGCTCATGTTGTTAGACACGTCAAGGGTGACTCATTGAGCGCCCCCTGTGTATTGTAAGATACATTGGCAGGCAAGTCTGGGGACTCAGTTGCAACAAAATCAATCCCTTTAAGGACTAAATATTGACTAGTTTTAAACTCAGAGGCTTCCAATAAATGTACAAACCATTATTCCTACATTATTGTTACAGGGGAATTAAGTACTTTGAAATTTTAATTGCTAAACAGGCTGTCAGTGTTAGGATTTTGTGGGCTTAACAAGCATACAAGCTCATATGAAGAGGAAAGAGCTAAAAAACAAAGAGATTGACAACCTATAGGAAAAATTGTTGGGAAATAAGGCAAAAGGTAAAAGCCTTGTTATTAGATAATGATGAAGAGCTGCATATATTTCAAGTAAAGTTAAGTAGGGCTCAAAGCTTTTCAGATGATATTCCTGCTCAGGCCATAAAAAAGCATATCAAGACTTGAGTTTTTTAAACATCCCTTCACATGTTATTACCAGATAGGTTAATATAACATCCCTGCTACAAATTATGAAACAAAAGACATCAATACCATCATACAAATCTTGGACAAATGTAAAATAATATATATAAATAGAAATATTTGTTTTTATGATGCAAATGGCTCAATACTAATCTATTTTAAGAACTACCATAACTCTGAAACTAAAAAAGCTTTCATCACTGAGTTAGATTTGAAATAACCTAAAGCATTATCCTGATCAATTATAGTCCTAAATAAAGTAGTTTTAGAAGCTATGGCAACAACCAAAAACACCTCAGATTTAAACAAAATGATTTCAGATTTAAGAAAAATCCAACTATCTTGGTGTACATATGGGTCATTATTTTTCTTGTTATGCCTAAGCGCTGGACTGATTATTTTATAACTTAATTACATTATTCATATTCAAATTATTCAGAAAGATTAAAATACAATCAATGTCAAATCTTTAATTGATCTTGGGCTTAGATATTTTTAAAAAAAATAATTTATCAATTTTAGGATTGAAAATTGCACCTTATAATATTGCTGGAAATATCTTAAGTGCTACTACATACTACAAGCTAAAAATATTTATGATGAGTTGCATGGGAGAGTAATAGCAGCCCCAAAGCTATAAATGCTATTAACCTATCTTTGGCTCATCATAAATATTCTTAGTTTGTTTCAAAAAAGGTTGTTGTTTTTGAAAGACTGATAACTCTATTTATAATACACCCTCTAATAAGCTGCCCTACTTCATGAACTTGCCCTAATGCACCACTAGCATCTTCTGATATTTTTGTTTCTCTGGTATCATCACGTGATTTCAAATGATAAGTTATCTCAGAATATTCTGAGAACCTTTCAAATGTTAAAGGTGAAGTATATAACTTCCCATCTTTCATCAAATATGAAAGATTAATGCGCAGATTTTTAACTTTGAGCTCTTTCCTTATAGGCCTAAATTTTCTCTCATAAATATAAAAGAATGACTTTTGAGAAATATTTGAGCCTGATAGTGCTGATTTATATAATTTTTTTCTTTTTTCTTCTTGCTCAAAAATATTTTTAATATCATTTATATTCTTAATATAAAGCTGATTTTCTTTCTCTTTTAATGTTTTTGATATTACACCAAAGTGACCATCAACAATACTTTTCCCATGACATTCTACAAATCTATTGTATTTAATAGACCCTTTAATGTATTGTGGTGCCTCTTTAAATAGATAATATAAAAATTCATAGGATCTAAAATGGTTTCCATTATTAGTCCATACTTTGATATTTTTTTAAACTTATCTGATTTAAGAAGACTTATTAGACATTCACCTGAAAACAAAGAATCATGAGACAATATTTGAGATAAAAAATCATGGTATTCATATTTAACTTTATTTTTTTCTTTAAATACCAATGCAAACCCCAATAAAGAAATAGGTCTTTTGGAATAAAAACAGCTATTGGTTTCAATTGGACCACCACCAAATTTTAAATTCTCCTTAAAATCTATGACTATAATACATGATTCATTATCTAATTCATTGATATCTTTCTTATATTCCCTATTTTGATGAGCATAAAAGTCTTGGTGCTGATTAATAGCTTTTAAGTCACTGTTTATAGATTCTGGCAATAATAAGTTTTTACTTTCACATTCTTCTTTTCTTTTTTTTAATGATGATTTTAAGTTACAAATATTACACATGTTGGTTTTTTTACTCTTTATTATATTTTTTGGTATTAATTTATAATAAGTTGAAAGTGATATTGAAATTTCATTTTTATTTTCATATTTTGATATATTTCTTTTTTTGTTTTTAATAGAGAATATTTTATTTCAGTTGAATATTCATTCATTTCTTTTTCAATGTCTTTATAAATTTTTCTGGTGCTTTTTTTGTAAACTGGCTTGTTTCAAATTTTTTTCCAGTAGTTCTAATTATTTTTTGATTATTTCTTTTTTTACTGAATAGTTTTTATCTTTTTGGCTTTTTTTGTTTAAGCTTACATTTTTATTTTTATTTATTTTTCTTGAGTATTCAAACTCACTTTTGGTTATATTAAATCTCATATCACTAAGCTCTTTTAAAGAGTAACTGGAAGTAACCAGAGATCTCAAGGCTGGGAGATGCTTTTGAGGAGCAGATTTCAGAAGATCCTTTAATTTGTCAATTATCCCATTTAGTTTCTGATTTTGAATTAAAGGAATGAACTCTGTTTTTCCAAACTCAGTTTGAGTGAGGAAGTGATTGATGAAGGAATTGAGATTGCCTCCAGAAACAAAGAGGAATGCTTTCTTTAGCATAGCAATTCTTTCTCTTTTTGTTGATGCTCCCAGTGAGGAAAATGGCTTCAAGGCAGAAGTAAAGTTAACAGATTCCATAATATTGGATTTGTGATTGCTGATAAAGAGATGCTTTGTAGAGATGCCTTGCAAAAGAGTGCTGGTTGCAGGAATTATATATTTTTGTGAAGATGGTTTGAAGTAAACCTTAAGTGGTGCTTTAGCTTCTATATACCAAGCCTTATGACACCATTCTGAAAGAAATGATGTGACAGCTTTATTTAAAATTTCAACTTGAATTTATATTTCTAGAATAAATGAAGTTCCCAGTTTTCATGCACAAGTGATATATGTGTATCAGCTAAGCATCAAATTACATCATATCCTCTTTGTAATCTATTCAAATAAACTAAAATGATGTATTAAGTTAATTATAACTGTTCTGCATATTTTTAAAATGATAAAATATTAAAGAATTGTATTTAAAAAATGCTTAATTTGAGGTTTGCAGTTCACTTGAACCTCAAAATTCATCTAAACAGCAAATAAATTAACGTCCTAACTAAAACTACCATAAAATCCTAAATAATTAAGCTTTTTAAATAAAATAAAATAAAATGTGGAAATAATGCTCTTGATTCTATCTTTAATTTTGTAAAATAAAAAGCATATATCAATTAATGAAAAATTAACTTTTTTAAGCTTTAAGCAATCTATTTTATTTCATTATCAAAATAATATAATAAAATCTGACATATGCTCTTTTAAATTGCTTTTGATTTAATATTCAATATTATATATATTAATATTTTAACATCAATCAAAAGATAAAATTCTTAGCTTAATTTTGATAGTTTACAGTAAGGAAAAATATTAAATTTTTGTTGAGTTATAACTGTTTTAAATATAAACAGTTATAATTTGATTTTTTCAAAATTGAACTGTGTTATGCTGCAACTTGGGCAGCATGTGTATTAGAAAATGGCCTGATCCCTAAAATAATGACCCATATGTTTACTATGTGAATTGGTGATGGAATACACCCAAACGCAGTGAGTCAAAACTCAACCCAAAAACAAAACACAATAGTAACTCACTATGTAAACAAAATCCCTCAAATGTTGTGTGCAATGGATTATAATCAAGAATGATACTAAGGTATCTAAAATAGGGCATCCAATCTGAAACACAAATTTTAAAAATATTCTGTTAGGTGTTTGGATTTGGAAGTAAAATCTGGGAAAATGGGTGTAAATTATTTTGAGTATTCAAAAATAGGAGTTGTAAAACCAAAAACAACTAAATAAGAAATAAAAAATCTATAATTAGGATATTGGGTGGGAAAAATATCAATTAAATATCCATATTAATATAAAAGCAAAAATAGGGAGTAACTTAATTGAAATATATTTAATATTTTATTAAATTCTCAAAATGGAAGGAAAACAACAATAGAGTACCAATGCACCCATTGTGCGCTGCGGTTGCAGTTGCCCCGCGGGTCAAAGAACAGAGTTAGTGCAACCCAAATGCCTACTCAGGAAGGAGACGGGATAGGAGAGTTCAATAGTGACACTGCACTGACATAGCTGGTTCAAGGATCACAAGATGCTAGGGTGCAGAGCATCAACCCTTGGGTTCCCAAGCTGACCCAGAAGCCCACCAAGGTTACCACAATAAGAATGGTTAGAAACAAGGAGGTAGAACTTACTTTGTATGCGTTCAACGTTGTGTACCGGCAAGAGTTGGTCCTGTCAGCTATGCTGGAGAAGGTGAAACCTGTACTTGATACTAGCTACAAGCCCTAATTCAAGATGGCAACCAGGAAGAGGACAAGGAGCCTGAGTTCTACAGAACTGATGAGGGACAGGTAGTGCTCAAAAAGGTTGCAGCCTTCTACAACAGGGTACCCATGCCTTGCAAGCCTTTCCCTGAGCAGGATCCCAATTCAACTACTCCCACTAAGCCCTCCCAGAAGCGCATCCCAGATATCAAACACATCATCCTGCTCAAGCTAATGTGTGAATCTGGTGATTAAAAGGCAGCCACAGATCAAGTTGGGGTGGATCCCAAGTACGCCTCAAAGACCTTCAACAAGTTCATTGATAATGGCTGAGTCCATGCTGCAGAAAAATTCTTGTGTGTGTCAACCATGCTCACCAAGGAGCACAAATGGGCAATCTGCCAGTGGATAACCCAAGGTTGCCATCTTGAACTGGCAAATATACAGGCCATGGTAAAATCTAGATTTGGGGTTGAGGCCTCAATTTTCTTTTATTAACATTTGGTCAAGGGAATGCACTTTTCCTGGAAAAAGCTTGGGGTATCCCCCTACAATTGTAATAGCCCAGCCAACATTGACGTCTGGAAAAAATATGCAGAGTTGTACACTGCCCTCAAAGCCAAGGGGACGGTCAAATTCTATTACATTGATAAATCAGCATTTGCCTCATCTATGCAGAATGCATATGGGTATGTCCCCAAAGGCTCAAATGATGGGGTAGCTCGGTGTGCGGCAGTCCTTGCCACAGCCTACTCAATGGTAGCTCTCCTCAGTCCAAAGGGGGTTGAGCTGTATCAAATGATATTGGGTTCTAACAATAGCTGTACCTTTCTGTCATTCCTCCAATTGGTCCAGGAGCACCTGAGGCGCACAAGCCCGGGCTTCACCAACATCATTGTGCTGGACAACATTGGTCTCCATAAGGTGGTGGATATTCTTGAGGAATTTCCATCAATTGACACCAGCATTGCAGTGGGCCCCCAGCTATTGGCCACAGCAAATTTGCGTCTTCTCTTCCTCCTTGCCTATTTGCCCTTTCTAAATCCCATCAATGAAGACTTTGGGTGGCTCAAGCAAGTTGTCAAGCAAGGGACCCCAACTGGGACCAAGGACCTCTTTGATTTGCTGCTGGCTGGGATCCACACCCTCCCAGCTGAGACCATGGCCAAATTATATGGCCACACTGATTTGTTCATCCCTGCCTGCCTTTCCAAACAGCCAATGAATTAAAGGCTTAGCTTGTCCTGCTTTTTTATATTATTTAATTTACTATTTAAGATTTATTAATTGTCATTTTATATTTAGAAGCTTCTGGCCATAATCATATTTAGAGGGAACATCAATGAAGGTTTGTAATTTATTTATTTTATATTAAATTTTTTCTATTATGGCATCTGAGGTTATCCCAAACACTTGATACTGGATTAGGCAAATATATTTATATCACTTTTGTCAAATAAATATAAAAATTAAAATTAAAAAATAGTTAAATGTAAAGTGTACACAATAGAAGTAAATTTATTTAAGTAAATATATTTATGCTTATACAATGTCCTTCTCCGGGATTTATTTTTCAAAACTTGTTTGCTAAAATAATATATATAAATTAATTTTTTAAAAAATCAAAATTTAAAAGTATAGCTTATATTGAGGAAGGAGATTTTTATTGAGTGCACCTGTAGTGGGTTTGGCGGTATGTACCTACCCCACAATGGAGGTGACACACAATTTCAACTGTCACACCATGTACAGTGAATACACCCTGCTGGAAGTATTCTTGGCAGCTAGTAAAAGGGAGGATAGTGAGGTGGGAATGGAGCAGAAGCTTTTCTGGCGGTGCTGCAACCCTGTAGATGCCAGCCAGGACCAGGGCGTCCTGGATAACATGTTCAACTGAGCCGTAACCTGGGGGACCTTTTTTCTATCCAGGGAGAGCCTGGCCTTGTCAATCCCTAGGAGGGCCCTGTCAAGGTCCTCTACGGACACGCTCATCCCAAAGTAAAGGAGATACCCCAGATATACCACCAGATGAAGCCTTTGCCCAGCAAAGGCTTCAGTAAACTTTCACAATTTATTAAACACAGCACTAATCTTCTTCTTATGCTTTGTCTTGGCAAATGTGAGCTCCATTGCTGGAGGGACCCCTGTCTTGTTGGCACTCCAGGCCAGCCCAAATTCTGTCAGGAGGATTTTATCTTCTTTGCAGCTGTTGTGTCTGCAACAGCCAGTTTTGACACTGCACATCCAAAGTTGTCCAAGAGGAAAGAGATGGTATGCTCTACTAGGAAGCAGAAGAAAGCAGCGCATGGGCCCAGCCCATCTCCAGTACATTCTTGAATGGGAGCGTCTCCAGGATGTCCCAAACAAGCTCAATGGAGTTTACACAGTAAAATTGACTGAGAACCACCAGGTCCAGGAGGACCAGTTGGGCATCCTTGTAGGCAGTAACTGCCCATTAAGATGCCCCCTCAGTATGTGAAAGCCCAGCTAATGCCTCCCTGGACATTGGGAAGGTACCATGAATCCTATCCTCAAGCTCCTGCAAGACAGGGGGGGACAGAAATAGCTGCCTTATCACATGATTGGCGTAATTGGCGTAGAAGGTGGGGGGACAAAGGGGACCAGGACCCGGCAGAGTTTTCTGTCTACGTTTTCTAAAAAAAGGTAAGTATTTAGAATTTTTTATTAATTTATTTTTAGATTACCTTTGCAGGTTTCCTCTTTGCCTGCAGCTTTTGCAGGCTTTGCCATTTTTGGTGCAAGCAATTGCACCAGCAATTTGGTGTCCTTGGTTCTTGCGCACTTTGCAGGTTTGAGATGGGTATACATCTCAGGGTCATTGACCCAGACAGACGGCCCAGAGAGGGCAAAGGACTTGAATTTGAGGTCTTCCACAACGGTTTTCTGGACATTCAATATGTGTTTGATGGTTGTTTTGGATGTGTCTGACATCTTGGCCATGAGTGCCTTGGTAGAAACCTTTTTGATTTTGTCCCCTGTAAGGACAGTGTCTTTCACTTTTGCCTTGACCTTGCATGTCAGGGCCCAGAATGGGCCAGACAAAACCCTATGTTGCATAGGTTCAACGCCTGTAACTGAGCAATTGCGCAACCAAACAATTGCATCATCAATAAAGCAGATTAACCAAAAGGAAACTTTAATTCCAAGTGGAGAATTGAACCCTGGTCAAGGCCAAGCCTGGGGACAATTGGAAACTGTCCCAAAGCCAAGTGGAAAAGATTTTAATTGGCCCACACCTTCTAAACCCGGAATTGGGGACTTGGGTTGCCAAATGACCCAAAATTCCCCTGCCAGCTTCCCCAGGGCAAAAACAATGTAATGATTCATATAACTGACAAATCAGGAGTCACCTATGGAACCCAACTTGAGAATAATTTATTAACAACCAATAAGGAGTTGCCAGAAAGTCCAATTGCAGTTTCTCAGCAGTATATAGCTGGGAACACTGGCATCCCCTTTCTTTATTGTCATCTTCATCTAATAAACTTTTGTTGGTTAATGCACACTGAGCATTTATACTTTGCAGGTATTTAATACATTATCACAAATTTTATACTGCTAGCGCTTTCAAACAGAGAGTACCTCCAGTACCAATGCCAGTGCTGGAAAACAGAGCAACTTCTAGCTGCCTCCAATCAACCACTGACAGCATTTTCCCCATCTCCTAGAGTACTGGACCAAGAAATTATTCCTTCTCCTTCACCACGCCTCTCCTTTCCTGGTGTCCCTCTTCTCCCACAACTTGCCCAGCCAAGCCTGACCATGAGCGCTGCCACAGGAGAACTTCCTCTTGTTCCTTCTGCTTCATCATATGATTACAGTAAGCTTGGGTTTGCCTATTTGACCATGCTGGGGCTCACTGAGCAAGTGATACCCCACATGGGAGTGTGACGTTCCTGAGCTACAGCTGCCAATTATGTGATGCAGATGGTCCCTGTCATCTACTGGGCCTTCCAGGCTTGAACCTTCCTCTTGACCAAAGGTTCCCCTGGGAGTCACCCAGGCCATGAAATTGTGGTCAATATCTTTAATTTTGGCAATCACCAAGTTGAGGTCTTTGAGTAGTTTTTCAAGGTCTCTCATTTGATTTTTTTACTAACCTTTCCATATGTTTTTATAGCTTTCATCCCAATAAACTCTGTGTTATTCTGATACTATTGCCTCTTTGTTTATTCCTGTTTGTTTTCCCATTTACTACATTATCTCATTTTTTTACCCATTGTGTACATGTTTTACACTCAACTCAATATGTGTTGTTTGCTTTGTGCTGGCATTGTTTCCTTAATTGCCATATTATTTTTGGCACTTTGCATTGTCCCTTGTGAAAATATTGACAACAATTTGGTGATCAGCTAAATTTGAATTAGAAAATTATAGGTTAGTTGTGTTTAAATAAAGTTGCTACTGATCCAAGGCAAAACCTTAATGATAAAATTTAAGCCAATCAGGAGCCAAGTGATAAAGTGATTGTTATGACATAAAGAGTCATTCAATAGTTCTTTGATACATGTGCGCTAATTAATATGATTTGCTGGTTGTTTTGCCATTGTGCGCCATTGCTGCTGTGGCAAGTTACTGATGGACTAGTGCTTAATCAGCAGCTGATTGAGCACTAGTCCACCAAAAACTTGCCACAGCAGCAATGGTGCACAATGGAAAAACAACCAGCCAACCATATTAATTAGCGCACATGCATCAAAAAATTATTGAATGACCCTTTATGTCACAACATCACTTTATCACTTGGCTCCTGTTTGGCTTAAAGTTTATCATTAAGGTTTTGAACTTGGATCAGTAACAACTTTATCTAAACACAATTAACCTATAATTGTCTAATTCAAATTTCAACAACCACCAAATTGTTGTTAGTATTTTCTCAAGAGGCTGTTTAAAGAGCTAAAAAATAGCTGTGTTCTGGATCCAGATACATGGCATAGTAAAAGTATGATTTTATAGAAATAAGCTGAGCATAAATAATAAAATCAACTATAAACAAAGAGAACATAAACAATTGAAATTCAAAATAAAGATAATAATAGAAAATGTTTGGCAACAGGGTGTTTATTGGGGCGGGGAAGAGTGATGCCTAGTAGGCAGGATAGCGCAGGAAGGAAGACATAGAGGTGGTGCTGGCCTGGGGGGTCTGGGATTGGATGGGTGGGTCTGGAAGGTAGGGGGTAGTGGTGGCAGGGGTAGGGGTAAGAGGATTGTGTGTGATGACCGCCATATACTGCTTGTCATATTCCTTGTCTGTCATTGGCTTGATTGGCTGGTAGGTGGCTGTGGCACAGGGTGGGAGGTGCTTATCATTATGTGATTGGTTGCCCATGTTCATGTAGAAGACAATCTGGGAAAACAAGTCAGCCATCATCTTTTGACCAAATAGAGAATTGTGGTATAGGACCCCAAGATAGAGGTCATTGAAAGCCTGAGAGTGGTGCTCCCTTACTGTGTCTCTGATGTTGAAGAAGACAACATCACCCAGATAGATGTCTGCATGGCCTGCTTTGTAGACTGAGGCCTGGTACCCACATTCCTGGATGGCCTTGAGGGTGGTGGAACTTCCCTCCATCTGATGGCTCAAGAAAACCCAGTGCTTGGAATTTGCGCCATCCCAGGAGTCAAGTAATCCACCAAGGATGTGGCTGTACTTGAAGCCATTTTTAAAATCTGAGTTTGTCCAATAGTAGACAAAACCCTTGGCTGAAACGGCCAGAAACAGCCAGAAACACACCAATAAATATCCCCTTCTTGACCTTCTTCCTTCCTTTTTGGGTGGCGGCTCTTCCTTGGGCACCAAAATTGTCAAAAGTTATTGATGGCTTATAGTATGAGACAAATATGACATCATCAGACAAACTTGTCAGGCACTTGACTAGGGTGGATTAAATGGCAGGATCATATGGGGAATCCTCACTGCCATCCCATTGGTTGCCAGCAATATTAGTCAGCACACAGACTGACACCATCTTCCCATACATCCAGAGCTACACCATGCGCTCAGACACCCAAATGCCATGGTGTGCAAGTTGCTTTTGGACCTGGGTCAAGGGAAACTTAGGGTCCCTCTGGAGGAGGTCAAGCATGATTGGGTAAGCTTCTGTGATTTGGGACTTGGGACTTGGGGGCTTTCCTGGGCTTCTTGGCCGTCCCAATCAGATTCCCCTTATTCATCAGATTGTTGGATTCCCACATGACAGTAGCTTGGGTAAATTGCAACTGGGCAACAATCTGGTCCCAGGACAGACCCTGCAGGTTCAGTGCCACAATTTCCTGAAAAATTTGGGCAGTAATTATTCTGTGTTTGGGGTGCTGGGCCGCGGGAGCTGAAGTCTGATTGGCTGTAGGGGGCATCTTGGGTGGTGTCAGGAAGTTGTTCCAAATCAAGGTTGCTATCCTGATTAGTTAGTTGGTGGGTAGCTTGTCAGGGGGTGGGTACAGGATCAGGGGCAGAGCTAGACACTAAGTGACTACTGAACAAGTCAAAGCCATAAGGGTCAGGGGTCAGGTACAGGTCTGCTTCCTTGTAACCTGCCTCAAAGGCTTGGGTATAAATGAGTGCCTCCATGCCCTGAGCCTTGTCTCCGTTAAAGCTGTCTTGGCTGCTGCTGACTTAGTTGCTGGTGCCGTTGAAAATGTTGCTAGTATAAACCATTGTAAAAAAACCTAGGATAAAATCACTAAAAGTAGAAGTTTAAAATTTAATGATTTATTTTTATTGTAATCTCAAGTTCATATTTGAAAGGTTCTCAAAACCATTCCATACAAATCTAGAGCCATGAAAATGGATAAAATGCCTCTGACCCTAAATTGGATAGCTGTTGATTAGCTGTTAAACTGTTACATTTCTATTTTAGGCTTCTCATACTAAACATCTTGTGTGACTTTATTTTGTTTTGTGTTTGTGTAATATTGTTTCTAAATTGCTCAAATTTTGTTTCATTTTAGTCCTTTTGTTGGTGCCTCATATGAATCCTGATTGGATTTTAATATACTCTGGAATAGCATCCATCCATCTCACTTTTTGCGTCAGTTCATTTTGTTTGTGATTTAAACCACGCCGCTTGATGTTTGATATAATTTTGTATAATGGGCTAGTGAAATTTTGTTTTTTGTTTGACAGTTCATTTATTAACTGAATTTTTTTAAATTAATTGAAATCTGAATCTTGGGCAACTTGGATTTTGTTTACATCTGAAATCATTTTGTTTAAATCTGAGGTATTTTTGGTTGTTGTCATAGCTTTTAAAACTACTGTAAGGCCTAAAGTAAGGGGGAAAAGTTTAAAAATTTAACCTATAAAGATCTAAGTAAAAATATATCTGTATAGCAATTTTTAGAGGTCTCTCAGGTACCTATCTAGGATCTGTGTCAGTATTGACAATTTTCTTCCCCTTGAAACCCAGGTCCAAGGGCGGGATTTGAACCCTGGCCCTGATTTCCCACAGGCTGCCAGCCCTAAGGACCAATGGGCTGGCTGCCTGCGTTTTCCTGGGATTGAGCCCCCTCAAGCTGAGATTGAGCATAATTCTCTAGATGATAATACCAGCCAAACCTTGGAAACAGCAGCACAAAATGAAAGATTAAACAAGTTGCTCAATAGAGATAAAGAAATTCCTATCATTAGCTTCATGAGTTTGAAGTCTACACTAGCAGTCAATCAAGAGCCATCACTGGAAGAAAACACAGGCCAGAAGCCGGCTCCCATGACCGAAACTTAAAAACATAATAATCAAGCGCCCTATTCTGAAGCTTTGATCAATAAGCAAACACCCAGCAGCAGAGTTATTTTGCTGCTCTTAAACCCAGGGGTCCTGGCCACCCAACCTCATATCTCCTGACCCTATGATGAACCCCAGTTAGAAAATTTAAAGTTTGGCAGTGGGGTACTATATAAACCCATAGATCCTGTGCTAATACTTTATTATCATTTTTAAAAAAAGGTCATAAGATATTGGTTTCCCAATTATTGCCTTTTTTGTCTTTGCAATTTACCAACTCAGCATAAGATCTCATGGCCCTCCTGCCCCTCTGCCTGCAGTTTACTGTCCACCAGGCATCCCATTTAGTCCCTGTTGTGAATCCTGCTATTTAGGCATTATCAATTTTGCCTTTGATGGGATCATATTCTGAGTACAAAATCCTTTGGTTCCCTTTTTCTCCCTAAAATGGGGCTCCATCCAAATTGGGTGAAAAACTTATTTACGTTCCAACTGGTAAACTGAGTGATCCTCAACCCACTTATGAGAGTGGCCAGTGATATAACTGTCCTTCTACCGTTTTTGGTAGACAATTGCCTTATAAGAATCTAAATGATTCATCCAATAAAATTAAGTTCTGTTTACACTCTTTCTTTGTGTTTATTTCTGTACTTTTTCACCATCTCCCTAGTCTTGTCTAGAGGAGACTTCTGATAATTATCATTCCCAGGGCCTTAAGTTAACTCCCTTATTCATCCCTGAAAACTAACCTGCGGCTTAGGACATATCCAATCCTACTGTTAGGATTTCCTGTTGTGTCCCTTGATTGCGCCCAAGTACACAAGAAAATGGTGCTCACTACAGGGGCTGTAAGCCCCTTGGTTACTCCCTTTGAAACTACTTTTGCTGGTCCCTCATCTCTGCCAATTCAGGACCTGTATTTCCTGAAGTTTCCAGTCCTCTAATAGAAGAAGAAATTGCTGACCCACCTATCACTCCTACTGTTTTGATCTTGGCTAATAACCCTGTCTTGTTGCCTATCCACTGGGTACCCCTGATTTAGACCAAATCTTATTACTGTAAATTCAGAACCTGAACGTAAAAATGCGGGATTGTCAAATCCTTGGTCAAAATTTTGTATATCTTTTGTGGGCAACTCCGCTGAGTGAAAAATAAAATATTTAATAAAATCATTCATTTAATTTGACTTTTTTTTGATTTATTTAAATTGGCAAATTTTGAATCTCTTGAGCAGATAACTCAACTAACAAAAGACAAAACCCAGCAAACAAATGCAGGATACATGAATCAGAAATGCAGGATTCTTATGTACAAATTGAGATTTCCTGTATTTCAAAAAAATCATATACATCATGTAAAACTTAAAAAATCTGAAATTGCGGGATTGTCAAATCCAAGAACCAAGTTTCAAATCATAATTGCAAGGAATTTGAAATAAATATAGCTTATGGGTGTCTCAAAAAGGATGCTAAAGGATCTAGAGTGGATTTGTGCTGATTCTTTTAGGAATCATAGGCATTCTCAAAAAGCATCCTATTCCAATTTAGGATGGCTAAAATTTAGATCATAATATTCACAAAATTAACATATATATTAATAAAATTGACTAAAATATACATTCCTCTTCTTGAGTTTAAAATTTTAATAAAAATTTATTATGTCTTCTTTCAATAACAACCAAGTCAATGAGCTGTTCCCTGGCCTGGACAAGATCATGAAGAGTTATGCAGGGTCTCTTAACAGTGAAGCCTCTGTCTATGGCCACTCCCAACCCGCAGGCTCCTCTGCAAGCCCCACCCAGGAGTCTGTTTTTTCTCCTGCAACTTCCAGCATGGCCCTGTTTGCCCATCATGCACAGGCAGCTGCCAACCCAAATCTCTTATCAGCAATGGCATCCAGAACCAGCCATTTTAGCCATGGGGTCACCCAGAGAGCCCAGGACCCCAAACCAGCCAATCAGATGGCATTGACCAGTTCCTAAGATGAACACATCCCTCCCCCAGCCAATTAGCCTGCAAGAAGAAGAAGAAAACTAATCACTCCAGAGATTGTTTTCAAAATGGTTGAAAAGCAAGGGATGCTTATGTCCCTTGAGGAAATTGCGGCCGCAATGGAGTTTGCAAAGTCCACTGTGGCTGCAATCCTGCAAGCCCACGCCAACTGTGGCCCCCCTACCAAGAAGACCCTGACTTTTGCCTGTACTTCAACCAAAGGTGATACAGCCCATCTCATTATGATGGCCATTATGGAACGTGACCCGTGGATGCCCCTGGTCCAGGTACGTCTTCAGTTGGGACTCCACAGCATCTTCATCAACAAAAGAATGGTGAATTTGCGGATGCACGGAGTTGTGGTTGCTGCTAGAATCTTGTCCAATCAAGTTCTCAGTGGCCCCATTTCGGTGGACACTTACCCCTATAATTCAACTATTATTAATTTTATCAAAGGGAGGGCAATGAGGGCCTGTAATGACTTAATCTTCCTGTTGTATGCTAAGATATCTGCAAGTATCCAAGACTTTGGAGAGAAGCGTATCCAGTCTGAGGTGTACAAGCGTGGCCCAATATTGTATTGGTTTGTCAGGGTTTTGTTGGCAGTTTCCCCATTGGGTGTCAATTATTACTCAGTAATATCAAACATCACAGATGGGTATGCCTACCAGACAGAGCTCAATGACATGCTGGAGGAGCAGGCTACCCAACAAGCCGTGTACACAGTTGTACTGAGTGCAGAGATGAAGCAGCGGGAATGGGCAACCCAAGAAATCAGGGCTGCGGGGCATACCTGCTGGTCCTACCCCATCAGCTACGCCAACATGCATCTTGCAGATGTATGTCTCTACAATTTTGGTTCTGCCCTCAGGCGCTTAAAGCCTGCCACCTACAATAAACTATGCACCCAAATTGATAAGGGGTATGAGCTTTTCCCTTCCGCGTCCGTCCAGGACTTATTTGATCTCATCATCTTCTATGCAAGTGATAGTGATAAATCCAGAAAGGACCCCTGTCTCCCCCCACTCCAGTCCATCCATTTTGTCAAGCCAGTATATGTGACAGAGGACAAATTTGAGCAATTGAAGCAATCAGCTCTTTCTGCCCCTTCCCAGTCAACAAACCCTGCCTCCCCAACCCCCCATCAAGCCACCTGCCTTCCAACCCTGACTCCCAAACCACCACCCATTCCCTCAACACTATCTCTGATGCTGTGTCTTTCATAGGCGCAGATGAAGGCAATGCTCATTCCGCCCATTTCCTCCCATTCCCGTCTTTTGATTAGTAAATAAATCTTTTATTTGTGAAAACTCATTAAAATTGATTTTGTTCTTTCAGTTCATAATTAATAATATATTTTTTACATTATTAGAATTTCCCATAATTAATAAAATGTTGTACATTTTAAAAATAGCTTAAAATTATGAGCAGACATATTTTTCATCATCATTAATAAATCAAAAACAATAAACGTAAATACTGCAATGGAATATTGCAATTAGACGTCAACTCTTGATATTTTAATATTATGTGCATAACTCAATGCATTTTTTTAATAAAATCCATTGTAAACTTGGCCTTTTCCATTATAATTTAATGAAATGGACTGTGTTTATATTAGGGCCATTAACGCTTAGTACAAATATTGAAAATTAGTGCATTTTAAATCCTGTATATTTATCTATTGGTAATAATTCTGTAAACTTTTCAGTCAGATTTTGCGAGGTAATAATAATGTAATATGTTAACAAATTACTGTTTATTGTCATTGATTGACTGATTTTATTTGCTGTGGTAATTGTGCATTTTCTGATATTTCTGCACTAGTATCCAATTGGTTGGCTTCACATCCAATTGCACAGGCAATAGGAAAACAAGCCACCACCCCAACCACATCCAGTCTTAGGGTGGCGGCTTGTTTTCCTATCACCTGTGTGATTGGATGTGAAGCCAACCAATTGGATACTAGTGCGTAAATATCAGAAAATGCACAATCACCACAGAAAAGAAAATCAGCCAATCAATGACAATAAACAGTAATTTGTTAACATATTACATTATTATTACCTCGTAAATCTGACTGAAAAGTTTACAGAATTATTACCAATAGTTAAATATGCAGGCTGTAAAATGCACAAATTTTCAATATTTGTACTAAGCGTTAATGGCCCTAATATAAACACAGTCCATTTCATTAAATTATAATGGAAAAGGCCAAGTTTACAATGGATTTTATTAAAAAAATGCATTGAGTTATGCACATAATATCAAAATATCAAGAGTTGACGTCTAATTACAATATTCTAATGCAATATTTATGTTTATTGTCTTTAATTTATTAATGATGATGAAAAATATGTCTGCATTGAAGATAGTACTATAAAGACCAGTTTTTTGATGAAATTTAAACAAAATGTCAACAATCTATAACTTGATCATCAAATTAGAAGCACACCTGCAAAAGGTTGTTGAAATAGAAAAAAATATCAGGGAAATAGTAACAGGAAAGCTGGGTAACAAGGGCCAGCCACTTATCCAGTCAAAAGAAGATGCTCTGGATAAATTGGGAAATATTATAGATGAAAAGAACAAAGAAGCATTACTTAATCTACAGGGACAAATTTATCAAGTCTGAAGTTCAAAAACACGGCCTAAAATTTGTGGGAGTTCTGGCAGGGGGCCAAAGAAAACAATAATATCAAACTAATTGAAGGAACTGAAATCCAAAAAAAATTAACACCAATGAAGAGGAAAATAATCAAATGGAAACAGATGAAAATGAAACACAATCAAGAAGCAGAAGCGCTTCAAGAAATACAGAAACTTTATCAAATGAAAACCAAGAAGAAACACAAGTTGCAAGAAAGATAAGAAAAATTCAGCCTAGAAAAATTAATGAAGAGCATCCAACACTCATGAAGTTTGCCAAAGTGGCGCCTGTGGCTGAGGGAACCACAGGGGAAACAATTGGTAAATCTTTTTATGTTTTACTTATATTTATTTTAGTCATCACCAGGAATGGGGATGAGGTCGCAGAAGTGGCAGCTTTTACGCTGAGTTGATTTTATGGGGGTTACCAGTCACTGGTGGCCCCTGTAAAACAAATAAATATAAACCAAATTAATAAAATAATTCAACAGTATATGAATAATTTTTTTAATATTGAAGCTCAAGATAGGGAATATTCACCACCTGCAGAGTGCTTGCCATGGATAAGGGAAGCATATAAAATAGGATCAAATATCAAAATCAAAGAAATGAATGAAATTCACAGGGAGATCAAACTGAACTTCAATGAATATATGTACAAAAGCATTCAAAGATTCCCCTTCACAAACATCAACAAATATGAAAAGAATTTAATAAAAACTGACTTTCAAATTGGAACTGAATATTTAAAAACTGCAATTTTTAATGAAGTATTTAAGGCACTGTCAAATAAAGTCGGGGAAGCAGTCCTTGTAAATAATTTTAAACCTTTATTAATATTGTTTGCTGAGGCCTGGGGGGCTGATTCAAGTCAGGCGCCCCCCAGAACCCTCTTCAAGTTCAATCAAACATCCTATATTAATAGGTTAGTTCAAACTTTCAAAAAATTATGCATGTTCTTGGAAAAGTATACCTTGCAGAGAATCCATGTTGCGGTATACCTGGGAATACTCCTACACTGCATATTAAAAACCAGCGTCAAAAAGTGAAGAATGTACCTATTCACATGGATATTTACCGCGTAGGCCTTGACCGCCAGAAGACACCATAGGGATATAGGACAGTCAAGCACGTCCTGTATGACTCCTTTGCATTAGCAACGTTATACAGGTACTATGTGCCCCCTGAAAAAAACCTATTGATTGATTCCCTCACCCGCCTGCCTTTTATCAAACAATCAACAACCACTGTGGTACAGGGCGCCACCCCTCTAGCAATCACATCCAGGGTTGTCCACCACGTACAGAAGAGTATGTGAATCCAATTAGATGCTTTAGCCAAAAACTTAATTTCAGGGTATAATTTCCTGGAATAATCACATTCCCTTTGCAATCAACATCCCCCAATAAATATTTTCCCCTAGCAAATTAAATTTTTTTTACCTTTTTATATTTTAATACAAAAATTTTAATATTGAAATATGTAATATTAAAATTTTACTATAAAATTTTTAATATTACATATTTAAATATTAAAAAATTTAGTATCTAAAAGTTAATTTTAAAATTTTAATAATACATATTAAAATATTAAAAATTTTAATATCAATTTTTTGATATTGAATAAATCACAATTTAATAAAATTGTTATATTTTGATTATTTAAACTTTAATATTTAACTTTTAAGATTTATAATTATAATTTTACTTTTAATATTTTAATTTTTATTTTAAATTTTAGTATGTAAATTATAATATTAATATATCTAAATATATTACAAGACATAAGTTAAAGTTGCAACCACGCCAAATAATAAAAATAATTTAAAAATGTATTTATTTATTAGCTCATTGTCATAAAAGTTGCAGCAAAGGGTTGCTAGTTTCTACAAAAAGTTAGTCAGTGACCTAATTCTTAATGCTATACCTGTTGATGGTATAGTGACAGCCTATGAAGAACAGAAGAATAATAAGGTGTATAGACAAAACTGGTATTTATTTAGATAGTATTGCACTTATATAGTGTGAGGCAGGGGAATTGCCACCAGAGGCAGGGAGGCACAGACAGAAGGACTTCCCAAATGGAGGAGAGTGGATTGGCACAGCTAAAAGTCCTGCACAAGAGAACAACCGCTTCCTTGCAGCTTTCCTTAAGGAGGTAGATATAAATAACTTCATTGTTCTATTTATAATCCCAGAAGTGAAGCCTGTGCCTTGTGCGCGTTCAAAAGGAAAATCAAACATCTGTTTTAGGGGCGTTTTAAATGTCTTAATCACTAGTAGAATCAGGATGCAATAGCGCAACCACGCAATTGTTCCATCGCTTAATCCCTAGATGGACAGATTTTTGTCTAATCCATTCAGGATCTGCAACATTTCCCTCCACTGGATTAGACAACAGGTTTAAAAATGGCTGACGTCTCAAGGTGACGGCTATGGTGAACAGTCCCTCTAGAAGAGTGACAAGAAGAGTCTTGAAGAAGGTGCAAGTGACAATTCCAAGGAGGCGCAAGCATACCAGGCCAGTGGAGGTGATGAAGGCAGCAGGGAAGCAATTAGTCCTGCATGATGTGGACGGCAGCTACCTGGACTTGGGGGTTCACTTAGATCAGCTACTGGTGCCTCAGCTGGCCTTAGGGGGGACAGACCCATTGTTTGCTGTGCTGTTCCTAGCTTTGAGTGAGCCCAGGGAGGTGACAGGAACTGGGTTGCAAAGGGGTAACAGTATCCATTGGCGGTTCTCCATGTGGGCGGCAGAAGAATACTTGGAGGCTCAGCTGAAGGAATTCCAATTTGAGGGTCAAGGCCTTTCAGTCTTGCAATAGGGGATAGTATCCAACATAGTGAAGTCAGTCCTTTGCGCTTGGGCAACACCTGGGGTTACCAATGCTCAACCAGTCAGTTGGAAAACCTCTGACAACTTTGAGCAACGTCTTTGGCGAGCCTTCCAGGAAGTGTTGAAGTCATACACAGTGGAGGGGACTGCCCATCTGGTGCCAACGGTGATGGCTGGCAACCTTGTTCTTTGAGGAATCAACCGCTGTGATACCAAGCGGGAGGAGAACATGGGGGTCTTCCTTGAGAGGGCCTTATCCTTATTCTACTGGGTGGGTGGTCAGGTCCCAGTAGAGTATGCCCTTTGCAAGAGTCTTCTGTGGGATTGTATCTTCTTGGGGGTCGCCTTTCCTGTGGACATTAGGGTCAATTTTGTGTCTTGCTAGGTGGGGGTTTGTTGCCCAATCCTTGGTCATCAGCTTTGTGGATCTGTAGGCAACCAGTTTTGTTTCTTGGCTGTCATTCAGGTGATAGAACAGTTGATGCGGTACTGGAAGAGTCTTGTCAGTTTCCAATAAACGCCTTGTTCATTTATTCTTATTCCTCATACTTTGGTGTAACACTATTGCAAAAAGAAAACAACCCATGGAATTTTTTAATTAGGCTTTTGTTTTTTTGGGTTATTGTCCTCATTGGGGCTTACTCTTGGTCACTAGGAGCAGCACACATATACTGAGCGTATACTCTAGTGATCAATTGCCCAGAATGGGGCTCCTTAAGGGTGTAGGAGTTGGGACTGCTCTTCTGGATAACTTGAACTGGACCTTGCCAAAGGGAGGCAAGTTTGGATTTGCGGCTATACCCTCTATTGCTGAAGAAGTAGACTGAGTCTCCTACCAGATAAATGGGTAAGGCAGGGCATTTAGATGCAGCTTGTTCTAGGTCCTGCAACTTATGGTTTAATTTTACATGTAGGCCTCTGATTGCAAGTGAATAAGAGTTTGAACCAGTTTGTTGAGGTACACCTCTGGGGACACAGCCAGGCTGGGCTTTACCAAGGAATATAGTAAAGGGGGAAGTCCTGGTTGCCGGCCATAGAGAAGTTGGAAGGGCGGCTTGCCAGTGGCCCAATGGTACCCAATATTGTATGCAAAGGTGTCCGCAGGCAGGAAGATATCCCATTCAGTCTCATGTTGGTGACTGAGCTTCCAGAGTATCTGGACCAGGCTCCCATTAGTGCGCTCTACCATGTCATTTGTCTGTGGGTTATAAGGAGTGGATAGTGTCCCACGGATTCCCATCAGTTGGTTGAGGCGGGGGATGATATAACTGGTGAAGTTGGTACCATTGTCTGTCAGCAGGATCTGGGGGCAACCATGTTTGTATATGATATTCTCCAGGATGAACATGGCTGTCACCAGTGCAGATTGATTGGGAATTGCCTTGGCCTCTACCCATTTAGTCAGATGGTCAACCGCCACAATAATGAACTTGTTGCAACTGTTGGTAGCTGGCAGGGGGCCCACTACATCAATGGCTACAGTGTGGAAGACAAACCCAGGGCGTACCAGTCTGTGTTGAAACTTGGCAACCTTAGGCCTCTCAATTTTGCAGTCATGAAGTTGGCTAGCGTATCCACTACGTCAGTGTGCATTCCTTCCCAGAAGCAGTGCTGCTGTAGCAGAGCTAATGTCTTCTGTATGCCACCATGGCCAGTAGTCTTGTGAGCGGCCACCACTGAGTCCATGTGTAGGGCTGGGCGTATATAGGGTAGCCAAGAGTCTCCACAAAGCTTCAGTAGTTGTCCCTTAGAGACCTTGGTATCAACAGCTAACTTCTTGAGAGCCCTCTGTATCTCTACTGACTCCTCTCCCCGCAAAGAAGGAGCCTCCTTAAGCTTGTCATAGAGAATGTCAGCCATGGGGGATACTAAGGCAACAGTGGTAAGGCAGGCAGAGACAGTCAGCATTCTGGTGGGCTGCCCCAGCTCAATGAATGATCTTGTAGTCATAAGCCTGAAGTTTAATGGCCCAATGCGCCAGACATCCTTTGGGGTCCTTGAGGGTCTTCAGCTATTGCAAGGAGACATGGTCTGTTACAACTGTGAAATGTACCCCATGGAGATAGACTCTGAATTGTTTGTAGGAGTATATCACAGCCAGACACTCTTTTTTGGTGACAGTGTAGTTCCTCTCATGAAAATTAAGCGTATGTGAGCAGTATTCAACAGGGTGTTCAAGTCTGTTGGAGTTCATTTGAGAGAGAACACCCCCAATTGCCATCAGACCAGCATCTGTATGAACCACAAATGGCCTGAAAAAGTCAGGGTAAGCCAGCACATAGGCTGCAGTCAGTGTTCCTTTGAGAGCATTGAAGGCAGATATGCACGCTGGGCTCCAGAAGAATTCCTTATCAGCTCAGAGAAGCTGAAAAAGGGGGTTGCCCAGGGATGCAAAGTTGGGGATGAAGTGGTGGTAGTACCCAATCATCCCCAGGAAGACCTGCACGTCCCGCTTATTGGCTGGGATCTGCATTTTCTCAATGGCTTCCACCTTCAGAGGTACAGGACAGAGTCCATCTTGGCTAATGATGAACCCCAAGCACTCAAGGTGCTCCTTGAAAAAGTTGTACTTGCGTGGCTTGAGCTTGAGATTAGCTGCAAATAACCTCTGGAAGACTTCCTCCAAGTGTTGTAGGTGATAATTAAAGGTTTGGGAGAATACATTAATGTCATCCAGGTAGACCAAGACACTGGTGAGTTTGAGGTTGCCCATCACTGCATCCATAGCCCGTTGAAAGGTAGCTGGGGCATTGGACAGACCTTGAGGCATCCTTGTGGGTTGAAATAGCCCTTGGTCAGTGATGATTGCACATTTTTCTTGATCAGCAGGGGGTAGGTCAATCTGCCAGTACCCACTAATAAGGTCCATGGCGCTGAAGAACTTGGTGCCACCCAGTTGGTCCAAGGTATTGTCAATACAAGGGAGGGGATATGAATCCTTCTTGGTAACAGCATTCAGTTGACGGTAGTCAATCACCACACGGTTGCTGCCATCCTTCTTTTTGAAAATCAGGAGAGGGGAAGCCCAAGGGCTTTTACTGGGGACCAGTAAGCCAGATCCCTATAGCTTCTGAAGCTCTTTGTTAGCCATGGCATGATTGGCTTGACTGCGCCATATAGGTCTAGAGCAGATAGGTGGACTGCCTTGGGTGTCAATATGATGAGCAACATCTGCAGCCTTGCCCAGGTCATAATCATCCTTGGCAAACACATCTTTATACTGGGCAAAGAGATCCATAGCTTGATCCTTCTGCTCTTCAGAATGGCCAGATAGAGAGTCGCAGCTTATGACCAATAGCACCAGTGGTTGCTCACAGGGTAGACCCAACTCAGAGAAGTCCGCAAAGGGGGCAGTCTCCTGCAGGTTATCATGTTCTTCCAGTTGTATATAAGCCAGAAGTTGGTGTTTGGAGACAACCATAGCTTCACAACTCATGTTGGCCAAGAGTATGAGTACCTCCTTCTCACTTGGCATGAGGATGCCTGGTGCAACCCATGGTTCTAGTCTGGAGGCATTAGGGATGCCAAAGATTTCTCCATGAGTGCCAGCTGGTAGAGCCAGCAAAAGGCCTGTATTGTGGATCACCTGGGCGCCAGGTGGGATAGTCACGTTACAGGAGGCGTAGACTGGGATACCCTTGGCTTCCCCAATTGAGAGAGGTAGCACGTTGACCTTCTTACTACGCAGTGTATAAGCAACTGGAAGCTCTCCGTTGGCGTACTCCAGATTGATGTAGTGCAGACGTCGTAAGGGCAGGTCAGACGGGCAATCACCATGATAGAACATGGGTATAGAATGGCCCAATATTCCAAATGTATGATCTCCATGATTAGTCACAGTGCTATACTGAACCATGAAGCTAGTACCAATAATAATGGCATAGCTGTTGCTTTCCAGAACTATAGCAGGAGCAGTGACTATTAGCTTCCCAAAGCAAAGAGGGAGAGAATAGAGGTTCCTTTTGCTCTAGTGGTCAGTGGCCCAGAAGTACCAAACTCTTCATGGTAGGCCAAGTCCGGGGCCAGCTTAAGCTTCTTAACCAGCCGAGAGGATATAATGTTTCCAGGGGCACCAGTATCCAGTATGGCCTGGACATGAGTCTTGTTCACTACCAGGTTGATATAGGTGCAATCCTGGCGGTCCTCTCTGATCTCCACAATCTTTGAGACCTGGTGTATGCTTAGTCCTTTGAACTTCTCCAGGAAGGTAGCCATGGCAGCTCCCACAGCTGGGCTTACTTCCTTGAGGAATTCTAGCGGTGATGAGATGCTTACTGTGCAGAGCAGCTTGGCCAGTTGTTCAGCACTGTCCTCCTCATTAGTGACTTCAACGCCTGGTTGAGCCAGTTGTTCAGCATAGGGTAAAGACACTATTCTCCAAGCTATTTGGGGGATAACCACCTCAGGGCAAAGTAGAGTCTGATGAGTTTGCGTATTAATAGTAAGGACTTGATGGAGGAGGTCCTCTTGAACTCTGTCAGACTCCACATCCTCATGTATTAGTTTAAAGTGGAATTCAATCAGAGAGGATTCATCCTTAGGGTTGATCCCAGAGAATGGCAAGGCAGCAGGCCTCTGATCTGGTTTTTCAGGGGGCAGTGGTATGGGGGGAAATGAGGGTGTCAAAATTACAAAGGCAGCCAAGGATTTCTCCTTGTCCTGGCTGCTTAGTAGCTTTTTGACTGGTCCTCATTGTCCTCCTCAATATCAGCGTCCTTGGCGTAGTCCTCCTTAGTGTCCTCCATGCCTACATGATGGATCTTTTGACGTGGATTCCTACATTCCTGAGAGAAGTGGCCAGCCATACCACATTTGAAGCAAGTACGGGGGCCATTGTTGACTGGAGCAGCCCAACCTTGTTGGAAGGCTTGGGCATCTCAACAGCCATGCAGGGTCTATGCTCATATTGCTGGGAAGGGCGGCCTTCAGGAAAAGGGACTTTGAACTCCTCCTTGTAGGTGTGTAGGAGGCAGATCAGATCTGGTACGGTGCAAGTGTTGTAAATGCCTGACTTAAGGGCCAGAGATAGTTCCCGGTTGACATGTACAGCATTAAGGAGTGCTGACTGCACATCAATAAAATGCACCACATTCATAGACTCTAGATTTTGAGCTTCAAGGTAGAACCTAGAAGTGAAGTCTTCTAGGGTTTCCCCCACCTTTAACTTGGTGTCAGCAAAGTCCATCTTACAACCAAGGAGTGCTTCTTGGCTACCAAATTCTTCTGTCAAGGCTCTAGAGACGTTGGTAAAAGTCCAGCCATTCTCAGGGAGATGTGGAAAGATAATGGTTTGAGCCTCAGCATCCAGACAGTTGATGATTGTGGAGTCCCTCATGGCATTGTCTGCATCATACATGGAGTTCTGGTACAGACGTAAGAACATGGCCACATTGCTCTTGCAGTCAAACTTGGGTAGATTGATGAGCTTGAAGTTGTTGGAGCCATGTTGGAGGGGAGCAGGTGTGATCCTCACTGGAGAGCAGGTGAGACAGGAACAGCTGAGAGTGGAGGCAGCAAACCTAGCCTCAAAGGCACGGCAACAATTTTCCTCTTGCTGGTCTTTGTGTTCACCTTCTATGTTTTGAGCAGCTCCAGAAGCTTCAGGGGTGGCCAGGACGTCATCCTCAGACTCCAGTACTGGCTCTAATACTTGTACAACGTTAGGAGCCAACCAAGTGTGGTCCTCATTGCTTTTGTAGCTATGATAGAACTCAGGACTAGAGGACCTCAGTGGGCTGTGGTGACTCTTGGAGTTGATGGACATAGCCTGTAAGTTGACGGCCATAATCTTACTGTCCATCTTATCCAATTGGCTCTGGAAGGCGTCCAGGAGAAGTTGTTGCTTTTCCAGCTCATCTTGGTAGACCTTGTTCTCCTGACGGGTGATATCTAATTCATCTTTCAGAGAGGTGATGCACTTTTTGTGGGTGGCAAGCTCAGCTTGGAGCAAGGCTATTACTTCCTTGTCCTTCCTGACTTGGGTCTGGCTGTTGGCTCTGTTGCGTGATTGGCAAAGTTTGAGACAATCCTGAACTTCTGACACAGTGTGGTAGCCATCAAAAATGAAGGCAAGATCAGCACTCTGCTGGACCAATTCTGTCTGTATCTTCTTGTAGTGATCAAAGAGCTCAAGGATGTCTCAACCAAGAAGGGCGCTGGAAGGGGAGTTGTTGTTGGTGGTGGCAGAAGTGGGGGTGAACAAGGGGATTGTGGTAAGGCAGCAGGCTAAGACTTCCACCTCAGAGTCAGGCTTTGAATTATGGGGCCAGTCTCCAGCACGTGGTTTGTAACCACATTAATCCAATTGGTGTCTACACCCTGATGGGTGAGGGTCTGTACCACATGCACTGGAACTAGCTTAGCTATACCCTCTTTGATGGCATAACCCAGTAGAGCATGGTGTTCTGGGCGTTGGTGACTTCAGCAAGATACTGATTGACAGTGGTGAAAGTATTGCCAAGCTCAGAGTACAGAACCTGGAGGAACGTCTGTTAGTTAGATACCAGTATTCCCTGGTCATGCACTAGGCTTTGGATGCAGACTAGGTGCATTTGGTTGTGGCATACAGCAGGATGGGTGAATTGGTGTAGGTAGTCCTTGATATGTTCAACAGTACGGAGATCACAGCAGAGCTGGTCAGGGTTGAACTGGGAGAGATTCTGAAAGCAACCCAAGGCGCTTTCAGAAGAAGGCTGCTGAATGGCCAGGTGTTCAGAGCAAGAACCATTGCCAGCAGCACCAGCATCCATGGCGTGTATGGCATTACAAATGGCGTCCTCAGAAGGTGAAGAGTTGGCGTCCATCTCCAAGGGGGAAGGGGCTTGTAGGAGCAGTGGTTGACCAAAAACAATAGCTTGGGGGCGTTGATGTTCTGGCATGAAGTGGCTTAGGTTGGGCAGGCCATAGGGAGTGCCTGCTCTTTCCCCAGCATAGGCATTAGCAGCAGTAAAGGCCGGTGCCTGGTGGTAAGGAGAAGCAGTGGCAGGAGACTGGGCCAGGGGCATTCCTCCCTCCTCATTGAAAGGATTGCGGGGGTGGGGGCTGTTGGTGTTGGTGTTGTAAGACATGAGCGCCAATGTCGTAAAAGTTGCAGCAAAGGGTTGCTAGTTTTTACAAACAGTTAGTCAGTGACCTAATTCTTAATACTATACCTGTTGATGGCATAGTGACAGCCTATGAAGGACATAAGAATAATAAGGTGTATAGACAAAACTAGTATTTATTTAGATAGTATTGCACTTATATAGTGTGAGGCAGGGGAATTGCCACCAGAGGCAGGGAGGCACAGACAGAAGAACTTCCCAAATGGAGGAGAGTGAATTGACACAGCTAAAACTCCTGCACAAGAGAACAACTGCTTCCTTGCGGCTTTCTTTAAGGAGGTGGATATAAATAACTTTGTTGTTCTATTTATAATCCCGGAAGTGAAGCCTGTACCTTGTGAGCGTTCAAAAGGCAAATAAAACACCTGTTTTAGGGGCGTTTTAAACGTATTTATCACTAGTAGAATCAGGATGCTATAACGCAACCGTGCAATTGTTCTGTCACTTAATCCCTAGATGGACAACTTTTTGTCTAATTCATTCAGGATCTGCAACACTTGTTGAGTACAGGTTTATTTATTATATAGATAAACATCAAGAATTGAATTTATTTGCATCATGCAGCCCACTACACTATTGTTCTAAAAAAATGATTGTTTAGAACTTGAATTACCTTTCCCTTGTAATGTGATTTGATAAACATATTTGATTTACTTGACCTGTGTCCTAAGTACTAATTAGTAAGCAATACATGAAAATCATTGGTTGCCATATTGTGTGGTTATAGTGGCACTGAAATAACAAGGATCAGATGATGACATGCAAGGTCCAATTTGTGGCTTAAAACAGCCAAAGTACTATCAAGGATTCACAATTATTTAAATAAACTAATTTATTTCTATCTTTTTTTAATTTATTCATTTGTTAGGGCAAAAGCCAATAATAATCTTCAGTGCATTAATAAAAAATATATTCCTCATAGCTAGTATAATTAATTTTACTTACCTTTTCTATGTATTCTTATATGTCTATAATACATTCAAACATCACATTACTTTATATAAATAATAATTATTGAGTCCTAATAAAAACAAACTAAATAAAATTAAAACTAAATGAAACCCAGAGCGCCCATTTATCTGATTGGCTTGAAGGCCAGGGCTTTAGTGAGGAAGGATTCTGAGTGCTCATAGAAAACCGCCACCACATCAGGTGGCATTACAAATTGGCTGATCTTGAGAATGTTGAAGAGATCCTCTGTGTCCTGAGGGAGGCCTTGTTTCACCTTATTCTTGATCCAATCAAACACCTCCTTGATTGGATTCAGAATGGAGAATAGGGCAGAAGGAAGAGGAGTCTCATTGGGCAGTCTGCAAGGTAGTGGCTGGCAGAATGGCTGTTTTTGTTAATGGGGGGATTCAGACACAACCAGATTCACTTTGTGGAGCCCAACACTATCCAACATAACAACATTGGTTGTGCCGCTGTAATTTATCCAAAGGTACTCCTTGACAGCTTGGAGAAAATTGAGAAAGGTCCTGCTGTTATGGGAGCCTTTAATCATCTGATACTGGTCTAACCTGCAAAGACCAAGAAGCGCAACCATGGAATAGGTCTGGGAACAGACAGTTGCATGATGGGCTACGCCGTCCTTGGACCCCTTCTCAATGCACCCATGCCTAGGCCTGAGTGAGGAGGAAAACAACAATTTGTTGATATAGAAGAACTGGACATTCCCAGTCTTCTTTAGTGCCAGATATGTCTTGGCATAAATGTGTCAATCCTCAATGGTCTTTTCACTATTCCTATTATACAGCAAAACTCCCAGTACTTTCCACAAGAAGCCCAAATCAACTATTGCTTTGTAAACAAGGGTTTTAGAAACAGAAAGACCAAACTCTGTGGCAAGCATTGATTGGACAGCAAATGAGTCCAGGTGGCAATCCTTGGCTACCCACTGCTTGATTGCATCAATATGAACAGGCTGAAGGAGTTTGGGCTGCCGCTTAGCCTTGGTGGATTTGGCAATTTGCCTGGTGTTGCCATACTTGGTGTTGAAGTTGGCAATGTATCTGGCTGTGACACCAAATTGGGACGCAATATCCTGATCCGCCATTCCCCTGTTCAAGCAGTTTAGGAGAGCTTCAAACTCACTATCCGTCAACTGATACTGGCCCTTGACAGGTACCACGGCATCCTGGCTACCAGGCTTAATACAGGAGATGGGGACCTTTGTGTAGAAGGTGATATCACGCTTGGTTGTGTTGGCGCCATCAATGGTGGCATATGATACAGGCACAGTTGGCTCCTCAGTTGTGGCCAATGGCTGATAGGAGGTATCAAAGATGCAGGGGCAGGAAGTAGCAACTCTTGGGTCAAGAGTGCGGGGCTGGGTGACAACTGAGTATACAGTGGAGGTGTAAGTAACCTCAGTGTTCCTGGTGACCCTGGTGTAGGAGACTTTTATGGCAGGCCTTGAGAGTGGCTTCTGTCTGGGATTCAGGCTAGTTGATTGGGCTTGGGATGTGGGAGGTGGTTGGCTGGCGCTGACACCTTGGGAGGCCTGTGTATTGGCATGACTCCCCTCAAGTTGGGTTCTGGGTCTGTTCTTGGACCCTCTGGGACGCCCTTGTGGACAGGCTGCCCCACAGGCTGGTGCAGGAGCGGGTTGAGAATGTGATTGATGGTCCATAAATATAAAATATAAAATATATTAGATTAAATATGTATTTATTTGGATTTATTGGTTTAGTTGTGGATAGTTGTTTTCTCTTGATTTAGCCTTGAATAGTAGCAGATTTTCCATATCCGTAATTTGAAGTGTATAATATTGTATCCTTTCCAGTTTTGGATGATTTTAAAGTTTAATAACTTTTTATGTCTAATTATGGTTATTGAGGTTGAATTTTTAGTTTGATTTTAGTTGTGGTGGAGCTTCTTTATTTGAGTTAGTGTTTTCTAGTGTGCTTAGTGTACATTAAGTTTGGATTCCAGTTCCTGCAATTAATATCTGAGTTTACTAGTGACATTCAAAAGTGATTTGAAATTTGGTTCATGGATTTGACAATCCCGCAATTTCAAAAAACATAGTAAACTTAATGGAAATGGTTGATGGATTTGAACACTTCAAATCTGATTCCAGTTACTTCATTTTGTCCATTGGATTTATGCAGCTCAACTTGAACTTTGCAAAGTGTCTATTAGTTCCCGCATTTTCAAATATTCAAATAAATACTCAAAAAATCAATTTAATTAAAAAAGGACATCCTGCAAAAGTGATTCCAAATTTTGACCAAGGATTTGAAAATCCCGCATTTTTACATTCAAGTTCTGAATTTACAGTAGTGGCCTTTGGATTAGCCTGCAAAGGAGCTGTCCCTAATCTACAAGTCCAGTTCAAGTCTATAAAATATTACAGGATGATAGTCACTCCTGGTATTCCACACTGCCTCCTTTCAGCAGCTGACTCTGCTACTTGCTTGATCTTGTCCTTTTTCCAATTAGCTTTGGTCCATTGTTGAGAACTTTGACCAAGCAATGATACCAATATTACAGAGCTCAGGGATTAGGATTTCAGCATCCAGCACCATAAATTAGCAGCATAAAAATCAATCATGCTGATTATGACTGAGCCTGCATATATGAATCACAGCAGCCAAACACCATAAGTTGGCGGTATGAATACATGTATATTGGACTAGTAGTAGTCTGCTGGCTTGCACCACAACACCAGCCAATGATAAGCGCCATTTCAGCGCTTATTTGATACATGATTTACCACTTAGAAAAGCTTCAGGCGCCGTCTAACAATTGAATCAAGAGCCAATGTGCCAAATTAACTATATGACAGGCGCTGCCACGCCAACTGAAAATTATTACAAGCACCACCTTACTTTTACATCAAGCGCTGAGACACTGGGTTTGATTCTCCATAATTTCAAATTCCCATATTAATCATATTATTAAGTATTGAACCTGAAGTATGTTCAGGATAGTAGGAAGTGATCCTGAAGTGACTAAAAAATACACACCAGCAAGGGCCACCTGTGCTGGGTGAAGATAAAAATATTCTATTGGTTGGCATACAATAAGCGCCAAACCTAGATTACTGATCACCCAAACTAGAGGTGTGTTGGAATGTCCTAGAAGACATTGCTATTAGCCTAGGGATTAACCTTTGAGAAGGTATAAGAAGAATTAATTAATTACAACAAAATCATCTTTTAATCTTCAAGTACTTCTCTGTGTTCAGGAGCCATTCTTTTACAATAACTGTGTTTTCATTCAATCCTGGCTCTTCTGATACAATACTACTCATATCATTATATATGACTGTGTTCAATAAAATTCCCTGTGCCCTATAATATTAAATAATTGAGGCGCTGTAATGCAAAAAGCGCAACATTCATTATCAGATGGTACTGGGGCTCCATGTCCACAAGATTTCCTCTCTTGGTGCTGCTGTTTTCAACCATTGGAAACAGTTCTCCCTATTATCTGATTATAAGAGAAATTCCATAACCTCCTAAGCTCAATTAACCAAATCTATCAAGTATCTGTGTTCTTCTGTCCCTGACTACGTTTGTGAACACCTTCCAGAGTTCCTCCAGCTACAATAACCCTGACAGGCTCAGGTTGACTCTTCCCTTAACACTCACTGCACTGACTTTGAGCAGTTAGTGGCACAGCTCAATGAATTCTGTGTTCATACTGCTGAGCAACTGCAATGCTTGACTGAGGTTTCCTCAAAAAGTACTGTAAATTGAAACCTGAACGTAAAAATGCAGGATTGTCAAATCCTTGGTCCAAATTTTGAATCACTTTTGTGGGCAACTCAGCTGAGTGAAAAATAAAATATTTAATAAAATCAACCATTTAATTTTACTTTTTTAGTTTATTTAAATTGGAAAATTTTGAATCCCTTGAGCAGATAACTCAACTAACAAAAGACAAAACACAGTAAACAAATGCGGGATACATGAATCAGAAATGCAGGATTCTAATGTAAAATTTGAGATTTCCTGTATGTCAAATAAATCAAAGACATCATGTAAAGCTTAACAAATCTGAAATTGCAGGATTGTCAAATCCAAGAACCAAATTTCAAATCAAAAATGAGGTGAATCTGAAATAAATATAATTTATGGTCATCTCAAATAGGAAGTCAAAGGATCTAGAGTGGATTTGTGCTGATTCTTTTAGGAATCATAGGCATTCTTAAAAATCATCCTATTCCAATTTTGGATGGCTAAAATTTAGATCATAATATTCACAAAATTAACATATATAACAATAAAATTGACTAAAATATACACTCCTCTTTTTGAGTTTAAGTTTTTTAATAAAAATTTATTATGTCTTCTTCCAACAACAACCAAGTCAACAAGCTGTTCCCTGGTCTTGACAAAATCATGCAGGGCTACTCTGGATCTCTTAACAGTGAAGCCTCTGTCTATGGCCACTCCCAACCTGCAGGCCCCTCTGCAAGCACCACCCAGGAGTGTGTTCTTTCTCCTGCGTCCTCAAGCATGGACCTGTTTGCCCATCACGCACAGGCAGCCACCAACCCAAATCCTGAATCAACAATGGCATTTGGAAATGACCAATGGAAGCCATGATCCAGAAATAGCCAATCAGATGGCACTGTCTGGTTCTCAAGGCAGACACACCCCATCTCCAGCCAATTAGCCTGCAAGATGCAGAAGAAAGCTAATTACCCTGGAGATTGTTCTCAAAATGGTTAAAAAGTGAGGGATGCTTATGTCCCTTGGGGAAATTGCAGCTGCAATGGGGTTTGCAAAGTCCACTGTGGCTGCACCCTGCAAGCACACGCCAACTGTGGTCCCCCTACCAAGAAGACCCCAACTGGTGCCCATTCTTTGACTGAAGGTGAAAAGCCCACCCCCTCATGATGGCTATTATGAAGTGTGACCCGCAGATGCCCCTGGTCTAGGTCTGTCTCCAACTGGGACTCCACTGTATTTTCACCAATAAGAGAACGGTGAATTTTTGGATGCACAGAGCTGTGGTTGCCGCCAGACTCTTATCCAATCAGGTTCTTGGTGGCCCCAGTTTAGTGGATACCAACCCCTATAATTCAAATATCATTAATTTTATTAAAGGGAGGGCAATGAGGGCGCGTAATGACATCATCTTCTTGTCATATGCCAAGATTTTGGCAAGTATTCAAGACTTAGGAGAAAAGGGCATCCAGTCTGACATATTCAAGTGCAGCCTAATCTTGTATCAATTTGTCAGGGTTTTGTTGGCAGTTTCCCTATTGGGTGTCAATTATTACTCAGTAATATCAAACATCACAGATGAGTATGCCTACCAGACAGAGCTCAAGGACATGCTGGAGGAGCAGGCTACCCAACAAGCTGTGTACACAGTTGTACTGAGTGCCAAGATAGAGCAGCAGGAATGGGCAACCCAAGAAAACAGGGCTTCAGGGCATACCTGTTGGTCCTACCCCATCAACCATGCCAACATGCATCTTGCAGATGTATGTCTTTACAATTTTGGTTTGGCTCCCAGGCGCTTAAAGCCTGCCATATACAACAAACTGTGCACCCAAATTGATAAGGGTTATGAGCTTTTCCCTTCCGTGTTTGTCCAGGATTTATCTGATCTAATCATCTTCTATGTAAGTGATAGTGATAAGTCCAGAAAGGACTCCTGCCTCCCCCACGCCAATCCATTTGTTTCACCAAGCCTGCATATGTGACAGAGGACAAAATTGAGCAATTGAAGCAACCAGCTCTTTCTGCCCCTTCCCAGTCAACAAACCCTGCCTCCTCAACCCCCCATCAAGCCACCTGCCTTCCAACCCTGACTCCCAAACCACCGCCCATCCCCCTCACTATCTCTGATGCTGTCCCTTTCACAGGCGCAGATGAAGGCAATGTTTATTATGCCCAGTCCCTCACCTTCTCATCATTTGATGAGTAAAATAAATCTTTTCTTTGTGACAACTTATTAAAATTAATATAATTTCTTCCAATTCATAATTAATAATATAGTATTTTTATATTATTGACATTTCCCATAATTAATATAATATTGTGCATTTTATGAATAACTTAAAATTATTAGCATGAATATTTTTCATTGTTATTAAAGAAATTAAAGACCATAAATGTAAAGTTATATTAGCATATTGCAATTAGACGTCAACTCTTGATATTTAGACATTGTGTGCATAACTCAATGCATTTTGTTTAATTAAATTCATTGTAAACTTGGCCTTTTTCTTTGTAATTTATTGAAATGTACTGTGTTTATATTAGAGAGCCATTAACGCTTAGTACAAATATTGAAAATTAGTGCATTTTACAGCCTGTATATTTAACTATTGGTCATAATTCTGTAAAATTTTCAGTCAGATTTTGTGAGGTAATAATAATGTAATAGATTAATAATTTAACTTTTATTAATCCATTACATTAATATTACCTCACAAAATCTGAATGAAAAGTTTACAGAATTATTACCAATAGGTAAATATACAGGCTGTAAAATGCACTTTGCATCAATATTTGTACTAAGCGCTAATGGCTCTCTAATATAAACACAGTTCATTTATATAAATTACAATGAAAAAGGCCTAGTTTACAGTGAAATTTATTATACAAAATGCATTTTGTTATGCACACATTGTCTAAATATCAATAGTTGATGTCTAATTGCAATATACTAATATAACTTTATATTTATGGTCTTTAATTTATTAATAATGATGAAAAATATTCATGCATTGAGGATAGTACTATAAAAACCAGTTTTTTGATGTAATTCAAACAAAATGTCAAGTATCTACAGCCTAATCAACAAATTAGAGTCAGCCCTTCAAAAAGTGGTTGAGCTTGAAAATAACATAAGGGAAATTGTGGTAAATCAACTGGGAAATGAGGGAAGGGCCTTGGTCCAGCAAAACAAAACCACAAAAAATAGCTTGGGAACAATGGTCAATGAAGAACACAAGGAAATAATTTTAAATCTTCAAAAGGAAATACTCAAGCAGTTAGATTTCTTAATTGAAAGTTACAACTTGTGGGAATTTGCAAAAACCAATAGAAAGAGTACTCAAAAAATCAAACTAATTGAAGGAAATGAAATTTCAAAGGAAATCAACACAAATGAAGAGAAAACTGACCAAATGGAAACAGAAGAAAAAAAACACAAGCAAGAAGCAGGAGCGCTTCAAGAAATATTGAAAATTTATCAAATGAAAATCAAGAGGAAGCACAAGTTGCAAGAAAGATAAGGAAAATCAAGCCCAGAAAAATAAATGAAGATCAGCCAACGCTTATGAAGTTTGCTGAAGGGGTGCCTGTGGCTGAGGGGGCCGCAGGGGAAACAATTAGTAAGTCTTTTTTATGTTTTACTTATATTTACTTTAGTTATAACTAGGAATGGGGATGAGGTTGCAGAAGTGGCGGCTTTTACGCCAAGTTGGTTCTACGGGGGTTACCAATCACTGGTAGCCCCTGTAAAACAAATAAATAAAAATCAAATAAATAAAACAATTCAACAGAATATGAATAAATGTGCAAATATCAAAGCTAAAGCTAAGGAATATTTACCACCCACAGGGTGCTTGCCGTGGATTAGGGAAGCATACAAAATATGAACAAATATCAACTTCAAAGAGATTAATGAAATTCACAGGGATATAAAATTAAACTTTGATGAATATATTTATGAAAGTATTCAACAATTTCCATTTGCAAACATCAATGAATATGAAAAAAACCTAATAAAAACTGACTTTCAAATAGGAAATGACTATATTAAAACTGAAATCTTTAATGAATTATTCAAAGCATTATCAAATAAAGTTGGGGATGCAGTCTTCTGAATAAATTTTAGCCTTTATTTATTTTGTTTGCAGAGGCATGGGGGCGGATACAAGTCAGGCACCTCCTGGAACAATATTCAAATTCAGTCAAACATTCTACATCAACAGATTAGTTCAAGTGTACAAGAAATTGTGCATGTTCTCTAAAAAATATACCTCTCAAAAGATTCATGTTACTGTATACCTAGGATTACTGTTGCACTGTATATTAAAAACAAACATCAAGAAGTTGGAGGATGTACCTATACAAATTGATATATGCTAATTAGCACTAGAACACCAGAAGACACCACAGGGGTATAGGACAGTCAATTATGTCCTCTATGACTCCTTTGCACTGGCATTGTTGTATGGGTTTTACATGCATCCTGAAAATAATATGTTAATTGATTTGCTTATCCAACTGCCTTTCATTAAGCGTTTGGCAACCACTGGGGTGCAGGGCGCCACCCCTCTAGCAATTGCATCCAAGGTTGTTCACCACGTACAGAAGAGTATGTGGATCCAGTTAGACGCTTTAGCCAAAAATTTGATTTTGGGGTATAATTCCCCGGAATAATTGCATTCCATTTGCAAGTTGCATATCCCTAATAAATTTAATTCCCTTGCAATTTAACTTTTTTAAAAAAATATTAAAAATTAATAGTAAAATTTAAATATTAAAATTTAATATTAAAATTTGAATATTTACAATTTAATATTAAAATTCAAATTTTAATATTTAATTTTTAATACTTTAAATTTAATAGTTCAATTATAATAGTAATATATCTAAATATATTATAAGACATTATTTATAGTTGCAAACAAGTCAAATAATAAAAAAGAATTAAAAATGTTTTTATTTGCTGGCTTGTTGAGTACAGGTTCCTTTATTACATAGTTAAACATTGAGAACTGAATTTATCTGCAACAGACAGCCTGCTCCACTTATGTTCTAAACAAGTGCTTGTTTAGAACTTGAATTACATTTCCCTTATAATATGATTTGATAAATATATTTGATATGCTTGACCCGCGTCATAAGTACTAATTAGTAAGAGATACATGAAAATCATTGGTTTTCTGTGTTGTGTGGCTATAGTGGCACTGAAATATTAAGGATCCAATGATGACTTGCAAGGTCCAATTTGTGGCTTAAAAAAGCCAAAGTACCAACAAGAATTCACAATTATTTAAATAAAATTAATCCATTTCTATCTCTCTTAATTTTTTATTTGTTAACTCTACAGGTAATACACTATTTGGTGGATTTTAACAAAAAATACATATCTCTATATCTAGAATAATTAATTTTAATTATATTTTTTAGTAATTATTATATGTCTATAATACAATTCAATGTTGCATCATTATATATAAATAATAATTTTTGAGTCCTAAAGAAAAAAAAATATATAACAATAAAAACAAATAAAACCCAGAGTACCCATTTATCTGATTGGCTCAGAGGCAAGGGATTTTGGGAGGAAGGATTCTGAGTGCTAGTAAAAAACCACCACCACATCAGGTGGCATTGCAAATTGGCTGATCTCAAGAATATTGAAGAGATCCTCAGTGTCCTGAAGGAGGCCTTTCTTCACCTTATTTTTGATCTACTCAAAGACCTCCTCAATTGGATTCATGAATGGGGAATATGGTAGGAGGAAGAAAAGTCTCATTGGACAGTCAGCCAGGTGGTGGCTGGCCAAATGGCTATTTTTATTGATGGGCGGGAACTCAGACACAACCAGATCTACTTTGTGTAGCCCAACACTATCCAACACAACAATGTTGGTTGTGCCCTGGTAATTAATCTGAAGGTACTTCTTGATGGCTCAGAGAAAATTGAGAAAAGTCCTGCTATTGTGGGAACCCTTGATCATTTGATATTGGTCCAACCCACAAGGACCAAGAAGTGCAACCATTGAATAGGTCTGGGAACAGACAGTTGCACAATGGGCTACGCTGTCCTTGGACCTCTTCTCAACTCACTGATGCCTAGACCTGAGTGAGGAGGAAAACAACAATTTGTTGATATAGAAGAACTGGACATTCCCAGCCTTCTTTAGTGCCAGATATGTCTTGGCATAAATGTGTCAATCCTCAATGGTCTTTTCACTATTCCTATTATACAGCAAAACTCCCAGTACTTTCCACAAGAAGCCCAAATCAACTATTGCTTTGTAAACAAGGGTTTTGGAGACAGAAAGCCTGAACTCTGTGGCAAGCATTGATTGGACAGCAAATGAGTCCAGGTGGCAATCCTTGGTAACCCACTGCTTGATTGCATCAATATGAATGGGCTGAAGGAGTTTGGGCTGCCGCTTAGCCTTGGTGGATTTGGCAATTTTCCTGGTGTTGCCATACTTTTTTGGTGATGTCACCAATATATCTGGCTGTGACCCCAAATTAGGACGCAATATCACAAATTGCCATTCCCCTGTTTAAGCAGTTGAGGAGAGCTCACACTCACTATTGTCAACTGACACTGGCCCTTGACAGGTACTGAGGCATCCTGGCTGGAAGGCTCAACACAGGGGATGGGGGCCTTTGTGTAGAAGGTGGGATCACGCTTGGTTGTGTTGGCGCCATCAATGATGGCATATAATACAGGCACCAATGGCTCTTCAGTGGTGGTCAATGACTCATAGGATGTGTCAAAAAAGCGGGAGCAGAAAGTGGCAACTCTTGGATCAAGAGTGCGGGGCTGGGTGACAACTGGGTACACGGTGGAGTTGTAAGTAACCTCAGTGTTCCTGGTGACCCTGGTGTAGGAGACTTTTGTGCCAGGCCTTGAGAGTGGCCTCTGTATTGGATTCAGGGTGGTTGATTGGGCTTGGGATGCGGGAGGTGGTTGACTAGCAATGACGCCTTGGGAGGCCTGTGTGTTGACATGACTCCCCTTGAGTTGGGTGCTGGGTCTGTTCTTGGACCCTCTGGGATGCCCTCATGGACAGGCTGCCCCGCAGGCTGGTGCAGGAGCAGATTGAGAATGTGATTGATGGTCCATAAAAATGAAATAAAAATATATATTGGATTAAATATGTATTTATTTGGATTTATTGGTTTAGTTGTGAATAGTTGTTTTCTCTTGATTTAGCCTTGAATAGTAGCAGATTTTCTAAATCCTTAATTTGAAGTGTATAATATTGTATCCTTTCTGGGTTAGATAATTTTAAAGTTTAGTCACTTTTTATGTCTAAACATGGGTGTTGAAATTGAATTTTTCATTTGATTTTATCCAGAGTGGAGCTTCTTTATTTGGGCTGGTGTTTCCTAGTGTGTTTACTGTACATTAAATTTGTATTCCAGTTCCTGCAATTAATATCTGAGTTTACTAGTGGCATTTAAAAGTGATTTGAAATTTGGTTCTTGGATTTGACAATTCTGCAATTTCAAAAAACATAGTAAACTTAATGAAAATGGTTGATGGATTTGAACACTTCAAATCTGATTCCAGTTACTTCATTTTGTCCATTGGAAATATGCAGTCTGACTTGAGCTTTGCAAAGTGTCTATGAGTTCCTGCATTTTTAAAAATTCAAATAAATATACAAAAAAATTCAATTTAATTAAAAAAAGGCCATCTTGCAAAAGTGATTCAAAATTTGGACCAAGGATTTGACAATCCTGCATTTTTACTTTCAGATTCTGAATTTACAGTATATAAGACATGCAGGATGAATTGGTATGGAAAAAGGCTGCTGCAATTACTATTATATAAGTATTGCAAGCTTGCGTGGATGAGTTAAGCCAACCTCCTGCTGGAGTCACCCTTCCAAATATCTGGTGAGACAAGAACAAGAGTTATGAGATGCTATCTACAAGTTGCGCGCCACTACACAAAGCCTAGCACCTCCAGAAGCTGTTCCTCAACCTGACCCTCAGGTGGTGCACTTACAACCCAGGTGTGACAGAAATTGCAGGATAATAAGAAGCTTTCTCCATGTGGTGGGGAATCACCCACTAAATCCACATAGAGTTAATGATTAACCACCAAAGCAGCTTCAGATACTGTTTTGTGAAATTTCCAAATGAGATACTAGGGTTAAGTAAAATAATTAACCCCAACCAAAAAAGCCCTAGATAAATGGCCTGTGAGAGAATTAGAGTGTCTTAAGCATAAAATTCAGGACATTGAGATAGCACAAGAGTTTCAGCTTCAAAAGTAGGAGGAACAGCTCCAAGATCAACAGGCATTGAATTAATATTTGGCTGCAACAACAACAACAAAGTGCCAACAGCAGGCCCCCATCTTCCCGTAATAATTTGGCTAAGGATTAAATTGTAGGGGATGTAGTGCAAAAGGCCAACTACAGGATATATTTAAAATAAATATTAGACCAATGGATAATTGATTTTATTGAGTAAATTTTTAGGAGGACTCAACTCTTAAGAGTTGAAACAGTGAAAATTATTCAATATATATCAAAATTTGACTAAGCTATACCGCCTGGATCCTGGGCTCCTATTCCTTTCACATTGTCAAGTGAGTATCTAGTCCAGGTTGAAAAGAACCCTTGAGTGACCAACTTCTAATGATCATGCTGATAAATAAGTTCAAATCTGGTGACCCTTAAATTACGTAAATTTATCAACGTCAACTTACAGGGGGGATTGGATTTGACCAATGAACTCAAGCAGCCGTAACCAATTTTCAATCAACTGTTTGATTCAAGTCCTCTAAATCAGTCAGTTTTGTTAAAGTTTTTCTGGATTTCCAAGCTTTCCTACTTGTCCAAATAATCTCTGGCATTATGGAACTTATAATGACACTAACTAGTTAGTAAGAACAGCACCCCACCTATCAAAGTAGGAAGCTTCACAGAACACAAAGTTGAAGCCACCTTGGGACACAAACTCCAATATCAAAAACCACATTTCTTGATCAAATGGAAAGGATACACAAACAAAGAGAATACTTGGGAACCAGAATCCAACCTTAATAATATAGCTACCCTGATGGAAGAATACAAGTCCTGGAATAAAGAGTTGTGCTCTGCAAGCTTGACTAAGGTAGTGAATGATGTCAGGGCCCAGAATGCCCAAGACAATCAACTAGTCTGCCTGGATACAGCACAAAAAACTGCATGGAAACAATTATCATTTGTATTTCCATAAACCCCCCCCCATTTTTTGCCATGAATGGCCAGGGTTTGTGAGTCCCACATGCTTTGAAACCCTGAAATCAACACTAAACACAAAATTGGGTCTCCTTATATTGGGAAATGGAAAATTTTACCAGTAATTTCTTGATCAAGCAATCACACAACCTATTCCTTGTGGGTCTCTAATAATAGCTGTGGCATCTCAGCATGCTGTGGCCAAACCCATCAGTATAAAGAAGCAGCCAATGTGTACTCATTCCTAGGTCCTAGCACACAATATTCCAAGAAAATTGCAAATATCACTGAAGATAATGCCACAAGACCTCTGGTGGCATAAAAGACTAGGTTATTCCCAGTAAGTATAAGTTATAAGGAAGGGAAGCCTTCCTCACTGTTGACATCATCTTAATAAATGCATTTTATGCCCAGGACCCATTATTTGATTGCAGAAATGTTTATTTTTTGCATAATATAACTATTCTGTTTGCATCTCTACATGAATCAACAACACAATATTTATGTGCCTTTCCCTACCCTCCTGGTCCTGCTCCTATCCTCTTGGTTATGCCAGCTTACTCCCTTGACTTGGAATTCTATCACCCCCACCACTGTGGCAGATCCAGGTCCAACCAGTCCATCCTGCCATTATCCTGCTCTTGACTCTTATTGCCATTACCTTCCTTTGACAAAGCTTCAAAGAGCTTTGTCTCCAGAGAGGCAATTTTATGGGACAACACTTTGTTATCATCCCGCCAACGGGCCATGATCTCAACGCTCTTTTCCTCCCTTGCCCTTAAAGCCTCGATTTCACAATTTTCCTTTGCTTTCACTTGTTGTAAGATTTTTTCCTATTCTACTAACAGGTTTCAGGAATCCCACGCATAGATTTGGTTTCCTTGGGTGGTAGTCCCTTCTTTTGCAAAGTAATTGGAGTATAACTCTTTGAACGCAGCCTTTACTTCCACCAAGGACTCCTCAGGCACAGTCTTGGTGACCTCCAAGCTTGCCCAAGCTTCCTCCAACAAACTTGTAGGAACCTCTTTCCTAGCAGCAGCGGTTTTCATGCAAAGTACTCCAAATTTGGCCCTTTCAAAATTTAACAAAGAAGACATAATAATTGAAAAGATAGTTGAGTGAAAAGCGTCAAAATCAACAATATATCTTTATTAAAGTGTAGCTGTTTTTGCTTATATACCATTTGGGGCATATTTGGCTGAAAACCCCTCTGGTTCCTGAATCAACCTATGATTCATCTCACGTGATCTATGATGTTTGAGTCATCCAAACCTAGATCTTCACCTAAAAGATCACCAATATTTCTCAACCTATGAGAATCAACCTATAATGGGAAGAAGTCACCTGACTCCATTCATCCCAATGTACCAATTCAGCATGGAGCTTCCTCAGCTCCCGGCGCCAAAACCCTGTGGATTAAACATCCCAAAATTCAGCTATTAATGTTACAACTGGGAACCAGCTGATCAACCCTGAATTCCTAGACATCTTTGCCTTTATTTAGTTATCTTTGCATTTAATGGTTTTTTGCCTTAAAATCTATTAAAACGCTTCAAAACTCAAACCAGGCGCCATCACAGCGCCCAGGAACTTTCCCAGGCGGCGCCCCAGCGCCTCAGCGCCTGAAAAAATTGATAGCAGCGCCTCAGCGCTTTGCGAATCCATTAGGCGGTGCAGTGGCACTTTTAATCCAAAATTTGGGGGTTTACTTATGGTTGACCTTAACTAAACTTCTTGACATAGTCAAGACAATTTAACCAATATAATTAAATCCTCATTAATTATATTCCCGTGTATTTATTTATTAATCTCCCCAATTAATTAAACCTTTTTTGAGACACCCAGTCTCACAAATTGACTTGGCCAATCTTGCCTTCTGTTCTTTTATTGAACCTAGATATCCAGTTTTCAGGAATCTTTACCTTAAGACTTCCAATTCAACCTATCTACATGCAATAATCATAAAAACAGAGATAACTTTATATTTTGGAGCATTTATTTGGCTAAATACTCAATAGTGACTGTCGTATGGTCACAACCACCTGGATCTCCCACCTGGCCATTATAAAGGCCAGATTTCAATAATTATGAAGGAAATTACAGCCCCTCCTCCCATGCCAGATGCTCTTACTTCCTAAGATTTCAGCAAATTAGGGTTTGTTTATAATACAGTATTGGGGCTAGCCAATCAGGTTATGCTCCACACTGGAAGTTGGTGTCCTTGGGCCACTGCTGTGAACAAGCTTTTCTTGATCTCACCTTTTGTGTACATGGCCTTCCAGGCCCGGCCACCCTCTCCTGTGGGAGTCCAGTCAGACTCTAGTATAAGCCATGACATGTTATGATAGATCATATTGGGGCAGGGTGACACTAATATTGTGCTGTCCTAGGAAGAGTTGGTTATAGACGCTGGTGAGAACTAACTGATTCTGGTATACTGTGTACCCTTAGAGATTTCCTCATCAGAGATGGGGATGATGATTTCTTGGTGAGGTGTAGCCATACAGCCAGCACTTTGTCCTTTCTTGGGGGAGGTTTTCTTATAGGTAGGTTGTTAGTCAAACTTATTGCTGCTATTGCTGTTTCAAATGAACCAATAATAATTCAGTATTTAGATTGGGGAAGACAAAAGTCCAGATAAAAAAGACAAGAATAGGAATAAGATGTAGTTTATTGGAGAATAGTATAATTAATATACTATATTAAGAAGCCACAAGTCCACCAGGGGGTGGCACAGTGGCAGGTTTGACATGAGGCTTGGGTTGGGAATATCTTGAGCAAGGGATCATCATGTTAAATTTGCTTTGTTCCTAATTTTGAGATAGTGCCTGTAATCCACCATTGCGCTCAGATTGATCCATACTGTTAGTCACATTATGGTGCGTCTCTGCTAGCACTTCCTGTGTATTGTGAGATATGTTAGCAGGTGGGGAAGTAATCTCAGTTGCAACACACAGAACAAAATTTATGGTGGCCACACATGCAGCAATGTATCCTGGGGCTCCTAGAGATATGAGTGCTGTGAGAAAAATATGTCTAAAACTGCTTGTCCCAAATCAGTGTTACCAATCAAAGTCATGAAGATATTCAAATAGTGGGCCTTCAGAATTATGGGGCCCTTACCTGAGGAAAATTTGGGCAAGAGGTAAATTGTTGCTGTGCTTGACTACTTCATCTGCTGACCCATGGCTTGGGCAGCTACCAATCACACTACCATAGCCCTTACTTGCTTCATTAATAAGGAAATAGTGGTATGGTTTGGTTGTCCATGCTGTCTCATTGAAGATGGTGGTGTGAGAATTGGGGGACAGGTTAATAAGAAATAGAATCTTGCTCTCAACCACAATAAAATTGCAGTTTTAGCAACAACCAAAAGGTTGTCACCAACAATTCCCTGGGAGACCAAAGGGGGGAAGGAATTGACTGAAAATCACAAAGAAACAGATAAAACCAAGTGGCTAGAATTACTAACAAATTTCAAACTTTATTAGGTTATAGAATGATGAAGTAAGGTCTCTTAAAACTCTTGAATTCAGTTAAGGGAGGGGATGTAATTAGGGCTGTGTCAGCCAAAAAAGGGACAATTACAGCAAATGCTGTAATTGTCCTGTCCGCCCTTTCCCATCTACTTCTTTTGGATTCCCCTACATTGGGGGAATCTGATATTTAAAAAAAATGTCTTGGACAGCTTTCTTTTTCTGAACAAGCTTGGATTAATTTATATGTTTAATAAAATCTTTTTGAATAAAACAAATTCAAATTCTTATATTTAAAAAATTTTAAATAGAAAAGCAAATAGATTTTATTTATAAAAAAACCCCGGAAAAACACCATTCTGTGGCTGTGTAGGGAACCAATTCTGGAAAAATTGTACTCTAGATAATTCTTGGGAATTGTTTCTGGATCTGAGACAAATGGCTGATTTTTTATAAAGCAGCCATTGATTCAGATCTGCTGCAGTCCTAGATTTAATTAGGATGAGAGATTGAAGGTCCCAAACTGATCATTCAATGATATGAGAGGTTATGGGTGCATTTCTTGATGTAGGAAAATCTGGAAAATTTTTGAATAGACAGAGTCAAAAGGAAAACTGACTTAACTAGAATTGATGAACCTGATTTGGGTGCACATACCACTGCTCCCAGCCACTCTTGCACATGATACTTAACCAGGGGTGTCTCTTGGGTGGGTTAGGTGGGGGTATCTTCAGAATAATTTTACAAGTAATAATTTGAGGGCTTTTCTTGGGCTTTTTCAGTAACTTTTTGGATAAATATCCCAACACAATTTGATAGAGATTCCCAAGCAACTAGTGGGAATTGAAGTGGAGGCCTAAGGGAAAAGTGTAACTTTACAGTGTGCCAGCTTTATAGGCAATGTCATGAAGGTGTATTATTTAAAGGACACCCTTAAGTGAGTGATGAAAACTCTGTATTATCCACAGGCCAATGGACAGGTTGAATGCCTAAATAGCTCCCTAGTCCAACTGATTAATAAGCTCTTGCAGGAGCATCCTAACCCTGCCTGAGCAGAACATCTGTTAATGCTCTGCTCATTCTGAGTGCAAGAATCGATTGTGACACAGTATTCAGCCCCAGTGCCCTGGTGTTTGGGACTTCAGACGGGGTGAAGGATATGAATCAAGGTAAACTGAAGTTCATAGTGCCTGCCAGGCCACCCCTCACCATTACCCCTTTATTGGCTCAATGGTGTGCCAAGGCCTGTGAGGTTGAACAAGGATGTATCCATGGTGTAAATTTACGCCTCCCCCTTGGGCCTCTACTTCAATCCTCACCAAATTCTTGGGGATCTCTGCCAACTTATGCCTGGATATTTTCCAAAAACTTACTAAGAAAACCCAAGAAAGGTTATCACACTATTAATTGCAGGATTAGTTTTAAAATTCCTTCACCTAACCCACCCAAGAGACACCTCTGGTTAAATATCATGTGCAAGAGTGGCCAGGAGCAGTGGTAATTGCATTCAAGACAGGTTCCTCAATTTTTAGTTGAGTCAGTTTTCCCTTTGATTTTGTCCATTTGGATTTTTCCAGATTTTCCTGCCTCAAGAGATGCATCCATATTCCTTCATATCATTGGTAAATCAGTTTTGGACAAGCAACTTCCCATCCAAATTCCATCTCCTCCCTTTAAATGGATGCAAAAGTTGTGAAAGACCTTGCTTCATCATTCTCTAATCTAATAAAGTTCAAAATTTGTTAGTAATTTTGGTCATTTGGTTTCTTCTGTTGCTTTGCAGTGTTCAGTTGAGTCCTTTCCCTTTGACCTACCCAGGAATTGTTGGCAACAACCTTTTGATTGTTGCTGAAACTGAAATTTCTTTGTGGTCGAGAGCTTGGTTCTATTTCCTATTAACCTGCTCCCCATTTCTCACACATGGAGCCACCAAACATCTGGAGGCCTGTTATTCTGTCAGAAATCTGGGTTATACATGAAACCCATGCCAGGCCAAGCTTGAACCTGTTCATGGCGGCCCCTTCAATATCATGGCAGTAATAACAATCACACTTACTGACTCAACTATGCTCAAGGAAACACTGAGAGACTTCACTACAACTGGTTACCCCTGCCATGTCATCCCGGCCCAGAAATGCTTTGTCTGTAATTTTTTGGATGGCTGCAAACTCTGGTCCTGATCAAGGACAACAAACAGGGGGCAGGGGGTGTTGCAATCAAGATAGACTCTTTTCCTGCCAATGTACCTTACATTATGCAGGGGTAATCAATGAGCCATCCCATGCTGTATCTGATAATGCTCTTCCTCTGGCTTTGGATGATGAAATGTGGGGCATTGTTGCAACTGAACAAATGAGGATTTGGTATTTGAATTGGGGAAGACAACAGTCCAATAAAAAAGACAGGAATGATTAGAATAAGGTATTGTTTATTATGGAATACTGTGATTGATAACTATATGAGGAAAGCCACCAGGCCACAAGGGGGTGGCATGTTCCACGTAAGGTTTGGAGCCAAGTAATAACTTGTGTGGGATCAGCAGGTCAAATTGGTAGTGCTCCTAATTAGGAGAAAGTGCCCGCAATTTGACATTGCCATCAGATTGGTTCATGCTGTTAGATACATCAAGGGGCGACTCATTGAGCGCCCCCTGTGTATTATAAGATACGTTGGCAGGCTAGCCCGTTAACTTGGTTGCAACACCCCCCTTGTCCCCTGCTTGTTGTCAGACACCAGGACCGGAGCCTGCAGAAGATCTGGGAAGGTCTGTACAAACAAACTTTGTGTGGGGATGGCACAGTAGAGGCGCAAGCAATTATGGTAGAGTTTTTTGGTATTTCCTTGGGTATCTTCAAGTTTGTAGGTGTGGTTGTCATAGACTGTGGCTATCTTGAAGGGCCCTAAATGGTTGGATTCTAACTTAGCTAAATTGGGGTTGAGGGTATAGATGGGGTCATCTACAGCGTATCTGACCTTGAGGTGTTTTTTCCCTCTCTTGATTTGTTTATGCTCAATTTCTTGGGCTTTGGCACGCCATTGGCTCAGAGAAGGGGTAGGCAACAAGGGAGGTCTTGCAGATACTTTGGATTGTAGTTTCCTTTGTTATACTCCTGCTAAGCTGTTGGGTGTTCCAATGGCCAGGCTGCTGGGGCTGAACCAGGTGCCCCTGTTGACCCTTGCTTGTAAGATGAGCAGTGCAGTGGGCGGATGTTCAGTCCACACGGTATTAGGATGTTCCTATGAGAGTTTGGCAATCAGTTGGACCAGCAAACCATTCAATTTTTCCTTGTGTCCATTGGCTTGCGGGTGGTATGAGGTTGTGACTATTTGCTGAAGGGCATTCTTGGCAAAGTATGCTTTAATGACATGCCCAATAAGCTCAGGGCCACCATCTGTAATGAGGTATTTGGGTTGCCTAAAGCGGGCCACAATTTCCTTACCAATGAAGCGGGTGATGGTGATGTGATTAGTGGTTGCCCATGCTACTGGCCAACGTGTGAAGTAGTCAATGGCTGTGATGATGTACTTCTTCCCAATTATGTCTTTGGGGAGAGGTCTAAAAATGTCAAGGGCCCACTGTTTGAAGGGTTCCATGGCCTTAATGGGTAGGACAGACTTGGTGGGTACAGGTTTAGATGTGTTCTTTTCACACAACATGCAAGTCTCAAGGAGATCCAAGATGTCTTGGCGCATACATGGCCACCAAACCTTTTTTTTCATAATTTCAAAGAGGTTACATCCTCTGATATGACCCAAAGTGAGGTGGTAATGTAGTACAGTGTTGCCTCGTTGTGTGGTGGGAATATAAGGCGTCTTTTCACTTGTCTCTGCCTGGTGGCAGAAATTGCCAGCATCAGTGATGAACTGACTTTCATTATCCTTCAGCTTGGAGATGTTTCCCAAAGTAAGGCCTTTGTATTGGGTTGCCTCAGGGCAGAGATAAAGCATTGGCTAATATGGGTCCAAACAATTTTCCCTGGTGATGGATGCTATGTAGAGCCTAGAGAGAGTGTCTGCCGTGACAGATTCCTTCCCATGCTTGTATTTGATGCACAACTTGTAGAGGGACAGACGCTTGACCCAGCCTTCCTGGTGGTGTGTCAAGTGGGACTGTGTGTTTAATTATTGAAGCAACTTGTGGTTTGTCAGAACACAGGGTGGAAAGGTGGCCCCTTCCAAGTAACAGCGCCACTTCTTGATGCAGTGCACAATTGCCGCTAATTCCTTGTCATGGATTGGGTAGCATTTTTCTGAGTCAGTGAGTTTCCTGGATTTGTATGCCACAGGGCAAAAGACGCCCTTGTCAGTTTCTACCCGTAACACACCCCCTATGGCCCTGTCAGAGGCATCAGTCTTGAGTTTGTTTTAGTGGTTCCAATTGGAGAACTGTAATACAGGTGCAGTTGTAAGTCTCTGTTTCAGCGTCTCAAAGGCTTGATCTCATACAGGGGTCTATTGGAAGCGGTGTTTGGTGTTTAGGAGCTTGGTGAGAGGTACAATAAGTTCCCTGCAATTTGGGATGAACTTGCGCACGTAAGCAATCATGCCTAAGAAGGTGCACACCTGGCTCACATTGGTGGGGGTGGCATGCTGGTGATTGCCTTGATTTTGGCAGGGTTGGGCTTTATCCCTTGGGCAGAGATGGTGTGCCCAAGGAACAAGAGCTCCAACTTGAGGAATTCACATTTGGAGGGTTTAGCCTTCAACTGGTTTTTCCAAAGAGTGTCAAGGACAGCATGGAGGTGTTAGAGGTGCGTGGTTTGATCTTGACTTAAGACAATAATGTTGTCAAGGTACACAACAACACATGTCCCAATTAATTCCTCAGAAGCTTTGTTAATTAACATGACAAAGGTGGAAGGAGTGTTGGACATCCCAAAGTTCATGACCCAGCACTCAAACAACCTGTAGCGTGTGCGGAAACCAGTTTTGCCTCATCCCCTGGTGCAATGTGGACCTGGTTGTACCCCGTGGTGAGATCAATCTTGCTAAAGCCCTTTGCGCCTGCAAGTGTGTCAAACAGGTTGTCAATCAAAAGCAGGGGGTATTTATTCTTAACAGTCACCTTGTTTAAGGTATGGTAGTCTGTGACCAAGCAAAGGGACCTGTCCTTCTTGGTTACCACAAAGCCACGCGGCTCTGTATGGCAAAAGCAAGGGACAGATAAAGCCCTTATCAAGTGTGTCTATGAGGTGCTAACAGAGGGTCTCATCTTCTTTTGGTGTCAGGCAATAGAGGGGAAGTGCCTTGGGAAGCAACCCTTTCAGGTTTACAGCATCCTGGATTTCCCGAGGAGGTGTAGTTGGTCTAGTGTTTCACTGAAAACGTCCTTATACTCCTCAAGGAGAGCAGCAAGTGCTGGTGGAGGTGGAGTAGTCAAACGGAGGGCCGCAGGTAGGTCTGCGTGAATAACTTTGACTGAGCATTGATTGAAGTCTAGTTTCCCCCCTTGAACCTGTATGAGCCTATTTCTGTTATTCCAACAAACACAGTATTGTGAAGTAACTTATTCATCTTGACAGGGTACATCTGGAAACCAACCCCATTTCTATTGAGGGTAATTACTGACGTATCCCAGTTGATGTAGGGACAGTTTCAATAAAGCCAGTCAAGGCCAGCAATGACATTGTGGATGAGCCCTGCCATGATTGGTCCTGTGAGCTTAACCTGGACGTTCACCATTCTTACATAAAAGGGTACTGTCTAATAGGTAATTGCTACTCTATGGGAGTCAGCCACTTGTACTGCCTTGAACCTGCTTGGTACTTGGTCCAGTTGTTGAGCGTTGGCAAACTCCTGGTCAACCATAGTGTGACTGGCCCCAGTGTCTACCAGTAGTTTATGGGTGTTCCCACAGAAATGGAAGGGATAGGCCAAGTAAGTTACTTTATTTGAAGAGTGACTTGCTTGGAGTATGGGTTTGTTGCTATGAACCTGAAGACTTCAAGGTCCTCAACTTCATGAATGTTGTAGTTGCAGGCGTTCTGTGCAAGGAGGGATTGAGAGTGAGGGCCAAGTGGGGTTGTAGAACCTCTTGTAACTACAACCCCCAGACTTTTCTCTGGTCTTCAATCTGGGCTAGTTGGAGTTCTCCCTTGCGGGGGCGCTTAACCCCATTTTCCTGTTGGTGTGGCTGGCAGCAACTTACTTGATTGTGAGCACTGTCAGGTGCAGGACAAGGTTGGGGTGGTGTGTCATTGGAACAGCAGAAGCCCATTGAAGCCTGATTATTGGCCTCCACAATGGCCTTGTAGCAGTCTTTAATGGAGGTGCATCAACCTACAGGAACCCACTTATAGATATGGGGTTTAAGCCCATTAACAATCAAGGTAAGGAGCATGGTGTTCCTGTTGGTCACGGTTTCTGGGGCGGCGGCAAGGGCTTGCTGCCAGGTGACAAGATATTCAGGGATGGACCAAGTCTGTTTAATAGCCAGGAGGAGAGTTCCCACTACAATAGATGAAAAGGTTTCACTGTAGCGGGACTTTGCAGCATCCCTGAATGACGCCCAGGTAATTTCTATTTCTTGAATGGCCTAGTTGATGAACCAGACTGCCGCAGGCCCCGTAAGGCGGCCCAAAGCAGTGGCAACCCACTTGGGCACAGGTACTTGACAGATGCAGAGGCAGGTTTTGGTAGAGTGGAGCCAACTGAAGATGTCAGCTCCTTTGACACCCCCTGCAAAGGATTCCAGCTGGAGGTTGAGCATGCGCTGGGAGAGGTCCAACTGGGGCGGGGTAACACTTGTGTTGCACTGCCCAAGGCGGAGTCAATTATACACACTTGTAAGTACTAGCTGGTCTTGATAGATGACTTACCTGTCAGGGATGTCCCCCTTGGGGATTGGCAGGAAGGTTTCTTGGTGGGGAGTAGCCATACGACCTGTACTCTTTCCTTTCTTGGGGGAATTTTCTCTTTAGGTAGGTTGTGAACCTACCACTGCTACCACTGTTGCAACTGAACCAATGAGAATTCAGTATTAGAATTGGGGAAGACAACAGTCCAATAGAAAGGACAGAATAATAAGAATAATGTATTGTTTATTATAGAATACTGCAATTTATATACTATATGAGAAAAGCCACAGGACCATAAGGGGATGGCATTTTCCATGTATGGTTTGAAGCCAAGGAATAACTTATGTGAGACCAGCAGGTCATATTGGTATTGTTCCTAATTAGGAGAAAGTGCCCACAATTTGACATTGCCATCAGATTGGTTAATGTTGTTAGATACATCAAGGGGCAACTCATTGAGCGCCCCCTGTGTATTGTAAGATATGTTTGCAGGCAAGTCTGGAAACTTAGTTGCATCAGTGATACTTACCTATAAGGAGCAGAACTGATCCTGGCTAAACCCCCTTGACAAGCTATCCAGAATCCAAACCCTATTTGTATCATGCCACCAATTCCACCCCCTTGTGGCTGCCCTGTACAGTATAATATCTTCTGTTTCTTGATAGAGACATCATCTTATCCTAAACTCTCTGCCCCCTTCCTGGATGGCTGACTTTCCTAATCCAAATGTAAACTATGATTTTTTTGGTTGCCATAGGATGTTGGGTTTATTGGCTGTGGTGGTCAAATATATGGTTTCAAAAAAAGTTGGGATTGAGGATCCAAACCTTGATCCATTGGGTTTATTTATACCTCACATCAGAATATTGATGATGGTTTGCTAACTAAGTAAGTAGCCCATATTTGCAAGGGGTTGTCTAATAGCTTATCATTGAAATATTTTTTAGTCATATTAGGATTTTGTTTCCCTGGTATGCTATACTACTGTTGCAACTGAGTCCCCAGACTTGCCTGCCAATGTATCTCACAATACACAGGGGACGCTCAATGAGCTGTCCCTTGACGTATTTAACAACATGAACCAATCTGATGGCAATTTTTAACTGTGGTCATTTTCTACTAATTAGGAGCACTAGCAATTTGACCTGCTGATCCAACACAAGTTATTCCTTGGCTCTAATCCTTACATGGAACATGCCACCCCCTTGTGGCCTGGTGGCTTTCCTCATATAGTATATTAATTGCAGTATTCTATAATAAACAATACATTATTCTTATTATTCCTGTCCTTTCTATTGTACTGGTGTCTTCCCCAATTCAAATACTGAATTCCCATTGGTTCAGTTGCAACAGTGGTAGCAGCAGTAGGTTCACAACCTACCTAAAGAGAAATTTTCCCCCAAGAATGGACAGAGTACAGGCCGTATGGCTACTCCCCATCAAGAAACTATCCTGCCAATCCCCGAGGGGGATATTTCTGACGGGTACATCATCTATCAAGATCAACTGGTACTTACAAGTGTGTACAACTGACTCTGTCTTGGGCAGCGCAACGCTAGTGTCACTCCGCCTCAGTCAAATTTGTCACAACACATGCTCAACCTTCAGTTATAACCCTTTGTGGGTGGCATGGAAGGGGCTGACATTATCAGTTGGCTCTACTCCACCGAGACCCGCCTCTGTGTTTATCAGGTACCTGAGCCTATATGGGTTGCCACTGCTTCAGGCCGTCTTACTGGACCTACTGCAGTTTGGTTCACCACCTAGGCCAGCCAAGAAATAGAAATTACCTGGGCGTCATTCAGGGATGCTGCAAAGTCCCACTACAGTGAGACATTCTCACCCATTGTGGTAGGGACTCCCCTCCTGGATATCAAACAAACTGGGTCCGTTACTGAATATCTTACTGCCTGGCAGCAAGCTCTTGCCGCCGCCCCAGAAGTTGTAACTGATGGGAACACCATGCTCCTTACCTTGATAATTAATGGGTTAAACCCCCATATCTGCAAGTGGGTTCTCGTAGGTTGTTGCACCTCCATCAATGACTGCTTTAAAGCCATTGTGGAGGCCATTAATAAGGCTTCAATGGGTTTCTGCTGCTCCAACAATGCACCACCCCAACCTTGTCCCACACCTGGCAGTGCTCACAACCAAGTAGGTTGCTGCCAGCCACACCAACAGGAAAATGGGGTTAAGCGCCCCACAAGGGGGAACTCCAGTTAGCACAAATTGAGGACCTGGGAAAAGCCTGGGGGTTGTAGTTATGATAGGTTCTACAACTCCACTTGACCCTCACTCTCAATCCTTCCTAGCAAAGAACCCCTGTGACTACAACATTCACAAAGTTGAAACCCTCAACATCTTCCAAGTTCATAGCAAAGAACCCCATACTTCAAGAAGGTCACTCTCCAAATAAAGTAACTTGCTTGGGCTATCCCTTTTGTTTCTATGGAAACACCCACAAACTACTGGTAGATACTGGGGCCAATCACACTATGGTTGACCAGATGTTTTCAGATGCTCAACAACTAGACCAAGTGCCAAGCAGGTTCAAGGCAGTACAAGTGGCTGATTCCCAAAGAGTGGCAATTACCCATGAGATGGTACCCTTCTCCGTGAGAATGGGGAACGTCCAGGTTAAGCTCTCTGGGCCAATCATGGCAGGGCTCAGCCACAACATAATTGCTGGCCTTGACTGGCTTTGTCACAATTACCCAACATTGACTGGGATACATCTGTTATCACCCTCAATAGAAATGGGGTGGGCTTTCAGATCTACCCTGTCAAAATGAACAAGTTGCTTCACAATACTGCTTGTTGGAATAACAGAAACAGGCTCATACAATTTCAAGGGGGAACTAGACTTCACCCAATGCTCAGTTGAAGTTATCTGCGCAGAACCACCTGCGGCCCTCCCCTTGGCTACTTCACCTCCACCAGCACTTGCCACACTCCTCAAGGAGTATGTGGACGTTTGCAGTGAAACACTGGACCAACTACCTCCTCCCTGGGAGATCCAGCATGCTGTACAACTGCAAGGGTTGCTTCCCAAGGCACTTCCCCTCTATTGCCTGACACCAAAAGAAGATGAGACCCTCTGTTAGCACCTTGTAGACACACTTGATAAGGGCTTCATACGCCCCTTGCTTTTGCCATACAGGGCTGCTGTCTTTGTAGCCAAGAAGGATGGATTCCTTTGATTAGTCACAGATTACCGCGCCCTCAATGAGGTGACTGTTAAGAATAAATACCCCCTGCTGTTGATTGACAACCTGTTTGACACACTTGCGGATGCAAAGGTCTTTAGCAAGATTGATCTCACCGCGGGCTACAACCAGGTCCGCATTGCACCAGGGGATGAGGCAAAAACTACCTTCCGCACATGCTACGGGTTGTTTGAGTGCCAGGTCATGAACTTTGGAATGACCAACGCTCCTTCTACCTTTGACATGTTAGTGAACAAAGCATTTGAGGAATTGATTGGAAAGTGCGTCGTTGTGTACCTTGACAACATTAGGCAACCTCCAGAATTAACTCATACAGAATGGAACATCCTCCATGTCGGCAATTTCAAAATTTGTTTTTGCTTTATCTTTTATAATTTCAAGTAAAAGCTTAAAATAAAAATCAAACATTACTTTTATTATCAGTGTCAATTATTTAATCAAGAAAAAAATAATCTTTAATATTGAAAATAAGAAAAATATTTTTGAGAATTGTTGACATGGAGGATGTTCCATTCTGTATGAGTTAATTCTGGAGGTTGCCCAACATTATTGTCTTAAGTCAAGATTAAGCCACGCACCTCCAACACCTCTGTGCTGTCCTTGACACCCTTTGAAAAAACCAGTTGAAGGCTAAGCTCTCCAAGTGTGAATTCCTCAAGTCAGAGCTCTTGTTCCTTGGGCACACCATCTCTGCCAAGGGATAAAGCCTGACCCTGCCAAAATCAAGGCAATCACCAGCATGCCACCCCCCCACCAATGTGAGCCAGGTGTGCACCTTCTTAGGCATGGTTGCCTAGGTGCACAAGTTCATCCCCAATTGCGGGGAACTTATTGTACCTCTCACCAAGCTCCTAAACACCAAACAGCGCTTTCATTTAACTCCTGCCAGAGATCAAGCCTTTGAGACGTTGAAGCAGAGACTTACAACTGCACTCGTATTACAGTTCCTCAATTGGACTGCCAATATGAGCTTGAGACTGATGCCTCTGACAGGGCATAGGGGGGTGTTACGGATAGAAACTGACATGGGCTTCTTCTTCCCTGTAGCATACGAATCCAGGAAACCACTGACTCAGAACAACACTACCCAATCCATGACAAGGAATTAGCAGCAATTGTGCACTGTGTCAAGAAGTGATGCTGTCACTTGGAAGGGGCCACCTTTCCACCCCGTGTTCTGACAGACCACAAGTCGCTCCAATATTTCAACACACAGTCCCACTTGACACGCTGCCAGGCAGGCTGGGTCAAGTGCCTATCTCCTTACCAGTTGTGTATTGAATACAAGCCTAAGAAAGAGCTCGTCATGACAGATGCCCTCTCAAGGCTCTATGTGGCGTCCATCACCGGGGATGACGGTTTGGACCCTGATTGGCCAATGCTGTACCATCTCCCTGAAGCAACCCGCTATGAAGGCCTTAATTCGGTAACCATCCCCAAACTGAAGGACAATGAAAGTCAGTTCACCACTGATGCGGGCAATGTCTGCCGGCGCACAAAGACAGGAGAAAAGACACTTTATATTCCCACCACACAGCAAGGTGACACCATACTGCACTACCACCGCACCTTGGTCCATGTCAGAGGATGTAACCTCTTCAAAATCATGAAACATAAGGTTTGGTGGCCGTGTATGAGCCAAGACATCTTGGATCTCCTTGAGACATGTGTGTTGTGTGAGAAGAACACGTCAAAGCCTGCACCCCCAAGTCCGTCCAACCCATTAAGGCCATGGAACCCTTTGAGCAGTGGGCCCTTGACATTGTCAGACCGCTCCCCAAAGATAGACTTGGGAAGAAGTACATCATCACAGCCATTGACTACTTCACCTGTTGGCCAGTAGCGTGGGCGACCACTAACCACACCACCACCATCACCTGCTTCATTGGTAAGGAAATTGTGGCCTGCTTTAGGCAACCCAAACACCTCATTACAGATGGTGGCCCCGAGCTCATTGGACATGTCATGAAAGCGTACACACCAAAAATACCCTACAACAAATAGTCACGACTCCATACCATCTGAAAGCCAATGAGCGCATAGAGCGATTTGAATAGCTCCCAGGTCCAGCTGATCGCCAAATCTCACAGAAACAACCTAATACTGTGTGGACTGAACATCTGCCCACCGCACTGCTCATCTTACGAGCGAGAATCAACAGGGGCACCAGGTTCAGCCCCAGCACCTTGGCCTTTGGGACGCCCGATGGCTTGGCAGGAGTAGAACAAAAGAGATTATGATCCATGGTTCCCGCGAAACCTCCTTGTTGCCTACTCTTCCCTGAGCCAGTGGTGCACCAAAGCTCAAGATATTGAACACAAGCAAATTGAGGGAGGTACAAGGCAACTCAAGGACAGATACACCGTAGGTGACCCTGTCTATGCCCTCAACCCCAATTCAGCTAAGTTAGAACCCAACCACTTAGGGCCCTTCAAGATAGCTGCGGTCTATGACAACCATACCTACCAACTTGAAGATGCCCAAGGGAACACCAAGAAGCTTCACCACAATTACTTGCGCCCCTGCCGTGCCATCCCCACACAAAGGTTGTTCGTGTGGACCTTCCCAGATCTACCGCAAACTCTGATCCCGGTGTCTGACAACAAGCAGGGGGCAAGGGGGGGTGTTGCGACCAAGTTTCCAGACTCGCCTGCCAATGTATCTTATGATACATAGGGGGCTCTCAATGAGCCGACCCTTGACGTATTTAACGACATGAACCAATCTGATGGTAATTTCAAACTGCGGGCACTTTTTCCTAATTAGGAGCGCTAGCAATTTGACCTGCTGATCCCACATGAGTTATTCCTCAGCTCCAATCCTTACATGGAACATGCCACCCTCTTATGGCCCAGTGGCTTTCCCCATATAGTATATTAATTGCAGTATTCTATGATAAACAATACCTTATTCTTATTATTCCTGTCCTTTCTATTGGACTGTTGTCTTCCCCAACTCAAATACTGAATCCTCATTGGTTCAGTTGCAACACTACCCCTGTTGATCTGGTTTGAATGTGGTGTTTCCTGAGTGGTGAGCTTGGGTTTAAACAACACATACACTACTTTGCATATGGATCAGCGGGCAGAGGTGGCATATGAATAAAATATCTGCTGCTTGCCGGGATCATGCTGGGTTTACATGGGAAGGAGTGAATCTTGTTTACTTCTGGAAAGTTAGTGCAGTTGGCAAGGTAAGCAATGATTTGAGGGATGGGAATTATGGGATTTTAATTTTGAGAGCAGGCAAAGTAGGAATAATTGGGATTAAAGGTACACTGCATATAATTGGAAGCAACAATCACATGACTATACAGTCCCCTTTGAGTGATCTGTCTTTCTTTTTGTTAGTAACAACAAATGGAGAAGAACGAGCAATAGGCCCGCTGGGGGATTCGAGGCCTGGCTTGATTTGAGTGCCAAAAGAAGTCGCTGACGGAGAGGAGGTGGTCGACGACGATAGAGCAACTTGGGAAGCAGAATTGTCTTTACGCTGAGACTTGTCTATTCGAGATTGCAGGTCTTCTAATCGAGCTCTGGCTGGAGTAAATCCTAATTCAGCCGCCGAAGCGTAAAATCGGAGAGCAGCTTGCATGTCTTTGTAGAAAACGCCTTCACCCCGCTCATGACAAGCTCCCAAATTGTACATGGCAAACGGAGACCCCATTTCAGCCGCCTTTGTATACCATTGGACAGCTTCGTAGGCACTCTGGACAACGCCGCGCCCGGTCTGGTAGCACTGGGCCAAGTTAGTCATGGCAGAAGGGTTATCGGCTTTGGCTGCCTTCATGAACCAATTAAAGGCCTCCTCAAGGTTCTGCTCAACACCTTTTCCGGAAGAGTAGCAGGTTCCAACGTTGCTCATGGCATCAGGGATC